>CM019828.1:57303762-57592849 GCA_009763385.1 Coix lacryma-jobi var. lacryma-jobi | reverse complement strand
ATGTCGGCCTATCTTCAGAGCATGGGCTCTTCTGTCTGGGAGATTTGCAACAAGGAGGATTACGTTGTCTTGGCTGCTCGTGTCACTCAGCTTCAGATAGATGAGCACGATGCCAATAGCCGAGAGCGTAATGATCTTTTCTCCTGTCTGAGCATGTCCGAGTTTGATCGCGTTTCTCACCTCCCCACGGCTCATGAGATTTGGGCGACCCTCATGCGTTTTCATGAGGGAACCACTCAAGTCAAATCCCGTCTCTATGAGTCGCACAATCGGGAGTACGAGAACTTTTGACACATGCCTGGTGAGAGCATAGAAAGTTTATTCGCTCGCTTTCAGATCATTGTCAACAAGATGAGAGCGAACAAGGAGCTGTTGCCTTTTGACGATCAAGAGAGGGCTTTGAAGCTTTTGCACACTCTTGAACGGTCGGTGTGGGACTCGAAGGTCCAGGCGATCATCGAATCATCTAACTATGAGACCCTCACTTGCGACGAGCTCTTTAGTAAGCTCAAGTCTAGTGAGATTGACGCCATATCGAGGGCTTCTTATGAAAATCCTTCCGGCCCGACTATGGCTTTGGTTTCTGGCTCTTCTGCTAACCCCTCTGGAGGATTTGCACTTTCTTCACTCTAATCTGTCACAGAGGTCCAGCTAGAGTCTTTGGGGGATGACGAGTTGGCAATGCTCGCCAACCGGGTCTCGCGGTTCCACAACAACCGCATGAACCGTCGCCGCGGAGGAGGATGCTCACGATGCTATGAGTGCGGCGACCCCGACTACTTCATCGCCAACTGTCCCAAGAAGAAGCACACATCTGGGAAGGGCGATCATGGGCACAAGTACGACTCCGGCAAGCGCAAGGAGAAGTACGTCCCCGCGAGGCATAAGCGGAGGGGCGGCTTCGACAAGGAGTACATCAAGAAGAAGTACTTGGAGAAGGCCCAGACTGAGCAGCGTGCGTTCTTCGCCACGCTCAGCGACGTCGACGGCTTGGATGACGACTCCGCTTGCTCAAGCGATGATGAGTCCGAGAAGAAGAAGAGGATCGAGGACAAGCTGAACGGCCTCTGCTTCTTCGCCGACGACGACGGCCTCTGCTCCATGGCCCTTGGTGATGAGGTCGATGGCAAGCTGGAGGACACTCCTCGGAACGACGACGACATCTCTCAGGTATCTTTCACCCACGACGAGCTTTCTGCTGAGGTCGAGAAGCTTACTGCCGCCTTGCTTAGTCAAGATAAGTTGCTTGGGCGTGCTGCTAGAGAACGCAAGGAGTTTAGGCAGAAGTGGGAGGACACGGTGAGGGAGCTTGAGTTCGCTAAGTCCACCGTGGTCGTGGCTGAGGAGGCTGAGTGTGAGATGTGCACCAAACTCATGACTGACCTTCTCACCTTGAGAGGTAAGTATGCTTCTTTGGTTGGAGAGGTGGATGAGCTCCGGGCTAGACCCCTGTTGTTGGGTGCATGCAAGTCTTGTCCAGTCTTGCAAACCGAGTTGGCAGAGAAGGATGCCAAGATTGAGTCTCTTGAGAAAGCCAGCTCGGGTAGCACTTGTGTGACTAGGTGCGCTTTGTGTGAGGGTTTGGAGATGGAGATCGCTAATGTGAAGCATGACAAGATGCAAACCAAGGAGGAAAACACATACCTTCGGACCATCTTGTCATGGGTGTCTAGCGGTGAGCCACAGCTCGGGATGATGATCTCCTAATTCAAGCGAGCTGCTGGAGGTCCTGGTGTAGGCTTTGCTCCGGGCGTTGATGTTTCTGCTTTTGGAAAGATTGGAGAGTCGAGTGGTTTGAACCCAAGTGAGAAGCCTAACTCCACCACTACTCCCAAACTTACCAAGCTTCCACCCAAAGAGCCTCTTAAGCCTAACACCAAGGATGGGGTGTTTGAAGAACCTCCACGAGCTCCACCCAAGAACCAGCAATGGACTCCTAAACCCAATCACCTGAAAAACAAGCTGGACACAATGCCACCTATCCAGGAGGAGCTTATGCCACAGAAGGGCAAAGTGATCCACACCCACAACCATGTGTACCAGCAAACCCCTTTGAGAGCGGTGAGGTACCATTGTGAGCACTGTGGGAGAGATGGACACTTGAGTGAGTTCTGCTTTCGGCGCAAGAGAGAGGCACGTCGTGCAAGGGAGATGAACAACCCGGACATGTACCATCCTTTCCATGATGTACATGTGCCGAACGTTCAGAGCCGTGCTACTAGGCCTAGAGGTCCAGAACCTCAAGTTCCTAGGCCTAGGCAGCGGAGAGGTCATGCCCGGCGGGAGCCTGCAGTTGTAGGCTATGGACCCCATGGAGGTGGCTTTGTTGTAGAGCGTTTTCCTCCACCGCGTTTTGAGTATCGCGGTGAGCGCTCTTTCCCCAGCGGACCACGTTTTCCTCAGCATGGTGATCGCTTTCCCCGTAGGCGTGCTAGGAATGGTTTTTTCTTTTTACCGTTCTTTTGAGCAGCCGGCCCAACACTGGTATTCTTCCTACTTCACTAACTGTAACGACCCACGATTTCCTCGAAGGGAAATCCGCAGATACATCATAATGTGATAGTCCAAAAAGTCTGAAACCATCACATTATCTTTATTCAGTTGTTACCATAGTTCATACAACGCGATAGTACAGATTTACAAGTCATTACATCACATGGGAAACACCACCTAGTACAAACTATATCGGTAACGCACGCCTAACGATGCTGGAGTCGGTGTAGAGCGTCGGCGAGTGAAGGCTCCTCCTTCACAGACATTATCAAAGTTGTTGTAGCAGCGTGCGAAGACTCCGTCTTCGTCTTCTCATCCAAACTTGCGTATAGGAACGAGGCTTCCTAGTCCATCTAGCTTCCACCATCGTCGCGGTAGAAGTCGTCCAACCTGTCGTTAATTTTCAGTACGGTTTGTACTGGCCACATTTTCCCATCCTATGCTTGCATTTGCTATGTGGTATGTGGAATGCAAGGGTAGAGCAAAAAGGAATCTATTTATGGCTGTAGTTTTCCTATGTAAGTAATCAATATTTTATAAATATATTCATCAAGTTTTAATCCATATACCCGGCCACATGGCCTTCCATTCGGTCATCGACCGAACATCCGGCCACACGGCCTTCCATCCATCCACACATCCACACATCTCACCACACTCTCACTCTCTAGGCGGCAAGGACGACTCCCACTCGTACCTTGCCTCAACGGCCAGCGCCAGACCTATCAACCTAGGGGGAGAAGAAGAAAGGACACCTCTCACTAACTCCGAGGGAAACTGAGCACCATAGTGTCGTCCATGACCGTGGACACAGCTATACGTATAGATCGATCAACTCCGCAGAGCGTGTACGCCTGGAACCACAGGTTAGCTATCCTCGACGATCCGGCTCATCTAAGCTGATTCCGAACTTCCCCCTAATCCGCAACGATGCCATCCTACCACTCAGCCCTGCGGCACCCCGGTGGAAAATCCACCGTAACGCTGAGACTGTGAGACGTGGATCCTGGTGTACCAAATAAAACACCACGTTGTCTTAGGAGGGTGTGGGTCTTCAGCCCTTACCTCCCTACACTTATCACCTTCCAGCCTAGCAGTAATGGCATCGCTTCGCCCAGGGGGTAGGAACGGTTCTGTGCCCAAACAAGAACAAGTGGTGCGCACGAAGGTACTATGGTCTGATCACCCCAGCGCAATCGGGCCCTAAGACACACGCCAAGATCTCCCCAAGTCATCATCCCGTTATCACGGCACCATGTGCCTTAGCCACCCACAAGCAAACATCCACCAAGCATCACATCACAGATATAATGCATAGTAGAAGTGAGTAGCGAGTATGTAAAGTAAGCGGTGTCTAGCCTAACAGCGGGTGTGCAGGGGAAAGGGTTGCGTCAAGGTATAGGCTTCACAAGCAATCTAACATGCAACCTATCACAGTTCATTTGTAAATAGTAAAGCGCTAGCAGCTACATTATTGCATGTCTAATAGGATTCTACGAGATTGGATGGGCTGTGGCACCTGTTACGTTGTTAGTCCAAGATCTCTGATGTCCTCGTAGCCATTCTCCTCAAGACATGGTGTCGTCCTCGGTCTCCTCCAGTGGGTTCCAGTCTGACCATCGTTGCTCCTGGCGCAACTACCTCGTGAGACCGACACACAAGACAAAGGAGCAATCAGAACACTGACACGACAACTAAACTCGAAGACGCTAAGGACACTAAACAGAGAAGGGACTCAGCCCTCGCGGAAGACATCCGATCCTTGGGCTCGAAAAGACGCAGGAGCGGATGCTTGCTAAGCACAAGCTCGAGTCACAACCTAGCTCGTACATCCTGGGCCGACCGAGTCAACCTGTACGGCTCAAGAAAAATGGTTGAGACCTGATCCTGACTTAAGCAAACATCACGCATAAAGACTAGCCCTCACGAATCAAGTTCGTTTTCCTCGGGCTTAAAAGAGGCAAAGGAGAAGGTCAGCTATGCAAATCTACATCACACCCTCGGTGAGAATGGTTTCCTACGGTCGATCGAGTCGACTCGCACGGGACCAAGAGCACGACATAGACCTTAGCTTTGCCAACTAGAATGAGGGTTCGATCTTTGATCTAATCGTCACGGCTAAGGACGAGATCGAATAGAGCGACCAACAGGGGAAGGGGGTAGTTCTGATCTCTTGCTCGATCCATACGCCATGGTAATCGACGAGAACCGAGAAAAGGGAACAGAACAAGAGGGGAGAAGAAGAAGCAAAGGTAGTCTCACTTCCTTCTATGCACGCGCCATGGCAAAGACGGGCATCGAAGGGAGCGACATACCAAGAACGCAAACACTCAATCCACTCGTAGGGTACCTCAACCCGTGTGCACTAAATGGCACTAAACGTTCCTAGAATCCGCAGCGGTGCGGCTGTCACCGCAAGGATCTAGAAGCACTACAGTCTATAATAGGTACAAGCATACGAGGGCTCAAGTGCGAAGAGGCAAAAGAGAAAGAAAAACGGGGATCCACATTCCTTTGATCCACACGCCATAGTAGTAGACGAGAATCACAGGAATGGGATCAAGAAGCAAGACTACTACACAAACATGACCAACACGCAAGGAAGACAGACTAAAAGCGGGGAACTTGGTTCCATAGGACCTCGATCCACGGTCATTGCACTTGACAGGGAGCGGAGTGACTGGAAACAAAAGGGCTCGATCCACACCTTACAGGATCGGCGAAGATCAAATCAAAAGGGAGAAAAGAGAAGAGCGAAGAGCGATCTCCGCATTCATTCAATCAACACGCCATGGCAAAGGCGGTAGCCAATGAATGAGAGAAGCTCGACCTAAGCCAACTCGTAGGGCACCACGACCTTCGTGCAACTAAATTAGCACAACGCTATTCCTACGGCTCGTAGCGGGGCGGTTGTCACCGCGGGAGCCGAAGGAATGCAACGGTCAAGGCAGTGCAAACATACAAGGTGGCTAGGACAAAAACGCAATAAAACAGATGGAGCCCGATGGTCATGGCGAAGCAACTCGCGGCCATGAGCTTCACCCAAACGAGTTGGCACTCGTTGCTCGACGATCATCGTCACCCGTTCCTTCTCCCACTAGACCAGGTCACGAAGGACTATCGTGTGTGGGTAATATCCGCATGACCATGCCCTAGGGCTAAGGACAGGAGCTGACGCTCGTGTCGCAACGGAGTCAACCAAATCCAAAACAACGACTAAGACTACGAGGGGCGAGTTACGCTCAGCGTTACGACCACGGCGGGACGAACCCACGATCGCAACGTCCGAGCGAGGGACGACCCCTCGACCAGCTCGAAGGCACGGTTCACAGACAAAACAAACAAGGACCGGCTGGTAGGCACGGTCAATCACCAACGACATAAACGCAACGACTATCACCCGACCACAACCATAGAGTAACACATATCCATAGCAATAGAGAAATAGACCGGCGCAAAGGCTCGGCATAGGCAAGTATAGATCGTGTATGAGTCAGTATGAATGACAACAGTATGAAGGTGAATAAAATGAAAGGATTTGTGTCGACGTCGCGGGAGGCGTCAATGGGTTCCAAAGGTTAGACCTTGTCGATGGCACGGAAGATGGGGCTTCAACGGAGCGATACCGAGGGTAGCGAGTGCACCCTCGGCCGAACGGCAGCGCGCCGTCGACCGGACAGATGTGTGCGGTCGACCGAACAGCAAGGCACGCCTTGGACGAACGTGGCTGCGGTGGGCTGGGGGCTAGCTGCGGGACACCAGAAGCTGGCCGCTGCTAGTCGAGTGGAGTTGCGGCCAGCTGGAGGTGGCAACAAGTGGTTCAGAGGGTGGTAGAGTTCCGGCGAAAGCTCGGTGGCGTGGCCACCTTTCCTGCACAGTGCAAAACTCGGCACGAAGGCCGGTCTCAGACATGAACATTGACGAGACAGAACAAAAAGGTGGGGCCTTTGGGGATACGGAGCTCACCGACAGCAACGAGTTCGGCGAGGGCGTGGTCGGCATGGTGGCGTGGTTTGGCAATCGACCGAGCCGACAGCGACGTCCCGGCGTAGGCGGCGGCCGACGTGGCCATCCTGTGGTCGGCTGCAGTCTTGCCTTGGCAGCCACGAGGGAGGTTGGCACAGCTGCTGATGGCGCGCGCGTGGCCGACGGGGCCACAGAAGCTCGCAGCCGTGACGTGGTGTGGCCACGGCGCATTCGTGACCGGCGTGGCAAGCGCTCGACGCGGCGTGGCCACGGCCTCGGTCTGCGCGGCAGGTGCTCGGCGGGGTGGTGCTAGCCGAATCAGCAGGGCGTGGGCGACGTCGCGGCGCTTGGCGACGTCACGGCGCTTGGCGTCGCGAGGGACGGCCTCGGCGCGGCCGTGGCTGGCCAGCACCTTCGCCGGCGAGGACGGAGAGGCCAGGGGCGGAGCAGCTGCGCATCGTGGTCGCGGCCAAAGGCGGCGAGGTGCTTCATCTGTCGGTGCTGCTGGCTTGGGCGAGCGCGCGCACGGCGGCTCGGCGAGGACTCGACGCCGGAGAGGTGCAGATCGGCCGGGGCGCTAGGGCACGCGGCCTTCGCGACAGGGTCGGCTACAGGTGCGAGCAGGGAGGGAGGGAGAAGCTGGTGGCGGCTCGGCATGGGGAGAGTGGGAGGAGAGAGGCAGTCCGCGGTGGCTTAGGGCTCTTATAGGGCGGCCGGTTAGGGCAGGAATGGCGTGGACGGCGAGATGCCTCGGCGTCCGTACTCCTGGACGCGTGGCGCTCATCACGCGGTGCGGACGCCGAGGGCACGGGCGCGGGTTTCCAGGCAGCGGCGGCGGCGGGGAGCGCTGGGGCGCACTGCCCCTAGGGTTCACAGAGGAGCGGCGGCCGGCTTGGGCTCGCACGCGCACGTGGGCAGGCCAAGGAGGGGCGCAATGCTGGGCTGCTGGGCCAGGGCGTGCTCGCGGGCCGCACGCAAAGGAAGGAGAGGGGGGAAGCTGGCAGGCCTGGGGCATTGGTGGGCTAGAGCGTGGTGGCGGGCCTTGGCCCATGCGGCAAGAGGGAAGGTGGGAGGAGGGAGAGGAGAAGGAGTGGGCCGGCTAGAGGTTTCAGCCCAAGAGAGGAGAAGATGGTTCTTCCCAATTTTGCTAATGAAAAAGAGATGGATCCAAATGAAGTTTGGAGAAATTTAGAGGAATTTGGATGGAGCATTCAAATATGATTTGATGGAAAAGAAGAAAAGGATTTTTCTCTTCCAAGAAATATATTATGACTTAGAGTGTTCGGAGTTGGGACAAAGGAGATCGAGGGAAATTCAAAGAAGTTGGGTGGAATCAAAATAAGTGGTTCGAAGGGTTCGGATAAACATTGGGGGGTTGGAATCCCAAAGATAATTTGGGAATGGTTGAACAGGAGATTCGGAGTGGATTTGTGAACAAGGGTTTTGAAAGGAATCTGAGTAGAATCGGAATTGGAAAAGAGGGGAGCAAGGGAAAGGATTTTCCCCGAGTCATGAATTAGTGTGACCCGAAGATCTTTTGGGATGGGATAAAGAGAGATCGGGAAAAGTCCCAAAAAGGAGGGGAGATCACTATGGATTTGTACACTCCGACTCTGACACGACTCAAACCCTAGACCGAATCGAGAGCTCAGGCACACCTCTACAAGCAATTCTATATGAGTGCAACGCTTTGCGGGAAAACAACACTACGTTGACTAGCGTTTGACCTAGCGGCAACATGTTCCACACATTGCAGGAAAAAGTTTTAAAAAGCTTGTATTTTTGGTTGTTGGAAAACCTGGGATGTTACACTAACCCCAGTGTTGGACCGTATGCTCACCCTATGTCTTTTTATTGATGTAGGTAAAACGATTGGAGGACGTTTGGTTGGTGGATTCCGGTTGCTCGAGGCACATGACCGGAAACGCCAAGTGGTTCTCCAGTCTTAGTCCAGTCGCCGGAAAGGAGTTTATCACCTAAGGCAACAATAGCAAAGGTAAAGTGTTGTCTCGTGGGTCGGTGCGAGTTAATGAGCACTTTGTGTTGCGCGATGTTGCTCTTGTTTCTAACTTGCATTTTAACCTTCTTTCTGTTTCGCAACTCTTTGATGATGACTATGAGATTCGTTTTAAACCGAATCTCAATCGTATTTTGGATCCTCAGGGCAATCTTGTTTGTGTGATTTCGCCCTTTGGGAAAGTCTTTCGTGCGGATTTCTCGGAGTCGTTTGGAATTTCTCGTTGTCTTTTGGCTGGACCTTCCTCCTCTGATCTTTGGAAGTGGCATAGGAGACTTGGACATTTGAGCTTTGACTTGCTTGCAAGGCTTAGTTCACTTGGCCTAATCCGAGGATTGCCCAAGTTATCCATGGAGAAGGATCTTGTTTGCCATTCTTGTAGAGAAGGGAAGATGGTTGCCACTCCCCACCATCCTGTAACTAAGGTCATGACCAAGCGCCCTGGAGAGCTTTTACACATGGACCTTGTTGGTCCGGCTCGGGTGAGCTCGGTTGGGGAGAAGTGGTATGTGCTTGTTGTTGTTGATGATTTTTCGAGATATTCGTGGGTCTTCTTTTTAGCTGAGAAGACCGAGACTTTCTCCTTTGCTTGCAATCTGATTTTGTGTCTTCAGAACAAGTTCCCTTTGAACTCGATGCGAGCTATTAGGAGTGATAATGGTTCCGAATTCAAAAATTCAGATTTTGAGAAGTTTTGTAACTCTTTGGGTTTAGAGCATCAGTTTTCTTCCCCCTACACACCGCCTCAGAATGGTGTTGTAGAAAGGAAGAATCGGACCCTTGTGGAGATGGCCAGGACGATGCTCGATGAGCATAGGACTCCTAGGCGATATTGGGCCAAAGCTATGAGCACTGCATGCTATATTTCCAATCGCATTTTTCTCCGAGCTTTCTTGAAAAAGACTTCTTATGAGTTGCGTTTTGGAAAACTGCCCAAGGTGAGTTATTTTAGAGTCTTTGGTTGCCAATGTTTTATACTTAAGAAAGGCAACCTGGACAAATTTGAGTCTCGCTCTTCTGACGGTGTGTTTTTGGGTTATGGCACTCATACTCGCGCTTATCGTGTACTTAACCTTGACACTAACCGAGTCATGGAGACATCCGATGTCACCTTCGACGAGACCATGGTTTGTCCTTTTTCTCGTTTTGAGCGTGCAGGTGATCACGAGGTTGGTGAGCCTCTTTTTGAAGACGAGGATGAGGGTGCTGAAGGTATGGATGATCCAGCACCCCCTCCACCTGCTGTGCCGCAAGGAGCGGCTTCTACTACGACTCATGGCCCCGACACTTCTTCTTCCTGGGGGCCGTGGGATCTGCCACCCCGAGCGGTACCTTTTGTACTCGGGGAGGGACCAGCTGCTGTTGAGGGGGAGATCACTTCTGCACGAGAGGTGCCACGACACATCCAGCGCCAACACCCCCCTCAGCAGATGATCGGCAACATTGACGAACATGTCACTCGGTCCAGGTCTCAAATCTCTCACTTTGCTCACTCTGCTTTTGTTGCTGATTTTGAGCCCCGAGATGTTGGACACGCTTTGATGGATCCGGATTGGGTCAATGCCATGCATGAGGAGTTAGAGAACTTTGAGCGAAATCGGGTTTGGGTTTTAGTTCCACCTCCTCTAGACTGTAAGCCTATTGGGACAAAATGGGTTTTCAAAAACAAGCAAGGAGAGGATGGCCACGTTGTTAGAAACAAGGCCAGGCTTGTAGCAAAGGGCTATAGTCAGAAGGAGGGGATAGACTATGAGGAGACTTTTGCTCCTGTAGCTCGTTTGGAGGCTATTAGGATACTCTTGGCATTTGCAGCATCCAAAGGTTTCAAACTTTTTCAAATGGATGTCAAGAGTGCCTTCTTAAACGGCTACATTGAAGAAGAGGTTTATGTTGAACAACCCCCCGGTTTTGAAAATCACAAGTTTCCAAACCATGTTTTCAAACTCCACAAAGCTTTATATGGTTTGAAACAAGCCCCTAGAGCCTGGTATGATAGGTTGAGAACCTTTTTGCTTGTTAAGGGTTTTAACATGGGATGTGTGGATAAAACGCTCTTTCTCCTCAAGCAAGGCAAAGACACTCTCTTGGTCCAGATTTACGTGGATGATATCATTTTCGGTGGTTCTTCTCACGCTTTGGTTGCAAAGTTTGCAGATACTATGAGCAGAGAGTTTGAGATGAGTATGATGGGCGAGCTGACTTTCTTTCTGAGATTGCAAATTAAGCAATCCCGAGAAGGGACGTTTGTGCACCAGGGCAAGTACACCAAGGACTTGCTGAAGAGGTTCGATATGGGTGAGGCCAAGCCTCTTCCAACACCCATGTCGACCACGACGGCCCTAGATGCGGACAAGGATGGAGAAGCTGTGGACCAGAAGGAGTACCGAAGCATGATCGGGTCGCTGCTCTACCTGACGGCGACACGCCCGGACATCCAGTTCGCGGTGTGCCTGTGCGCACGCTTTCAGGCGTCGCCGCGCACTTCTCACCGTCAGGCGGTGAAGCGCATTTTCAGGTACCTTCGGTTCACACCTGAGTTCGGGATTTGGTATTCAGCTTCCTCCACTCTCTCCCTTTGCGGTTATTCCGATGCCGATTTTGCTAGTTGTCGCATTGAGCACAAGTCCACTTCTGGGACTTGCCAATTTATTGGTTCTTCTCTTGTATCGTGGTCTTCTCGCAAGCAATCTAGTGTCGCCCAGTCTACCACGGAGGCTGAGTATGTTGCTGCGGCTAGCTGCTGTTCCCAGTTGATTTGGATGATGGCCACTTTGCGTGATTTTGGTCTGAGCTTTTCTCGTGTTCCTTTGCTTTGTGACAGCACGAGTGCGATTAGCGTTGCTAAGAACCCCGTGCTTCACTCGAAGACCAAACACATTGATGTGCGCTTTCATTTTTTCCGAGATCACTATGAGAAGGGTGATATCGACCTTCGCCATGTGGATACTCATCATTAGTTAGCTGATATTTTCACCAAGCCTTTGGACGAATCAACCTTTAATCGGTTGAGGGGTGAGCTTGGTGTGTGTTTTCCCTTTTAGATGGGGGAAACATTTTGGATCTTGTATCATAGACTGACTATTTTCTCATTTGCTTTGTTTTTCTTTTGCATTTCAGCATACGCTTTTACATTCTGAGCTTCATGTATATAATCTTTAAAATGTAATTATGCTCTATTTAGTGTGCTCCGATGCTATATAGTAGCTTATGCTCTTTCTGATCACTAATACATGTTGTGAGCTAAGCTATTTTTAAATGGTGAATCTGCTTAACAAACATAAAACTTAAAAATGTTCACCATTGAGATATGCAACTAGCATGTGTAGGATGTGTTGAATTCACTCGTGCTTTTCATATATGCTAGGTTGCTATGTCTCTAGTTCTGAGTCTGTCACTTGCTTGGTCTGTTCATATTCTGTCAATAAAATCTGAACCAAGTTTTAAGTGAATTGAAAAGATCGAGATGAGATTGCTTGTCAACACATCACAGTTTCAAGACTGCTTCTCATTGCACTTTGAGTTAAACTTGAGCTGTGTAGTGTATGACCGGAACTGTTGCTTTAAGCTTCTGATTGCTTCTGCATAGGCTTCGCACAGTTGAAAAGTTAGGCAATGACAAGCTTTCAACCTCTCGCAATCACATGCTGAAATTTTAACTTGTGTAATCTTAACCGCTGCAACTCCGATAAAATTTGGATACACTAGACTATGTTTCACTCTATGGCATGATGATTGAACTGTGCTAGGGGTAGTTCACCTTGTATACATGTTTAGCACTTGACTGATTTCGTGTCTATACATGTTCTTGTGCTATTTTGATGGTGAATACCTTTTTGGCTAAAAACTGCTCACTTTGCTCATATGTTCATAATTCATATTTGGTGATCAGTTTGAGCCTTCGCTAGCTTGTATGCTTTCCAGTGAATCGTTGGAGCTATACTGTTTAGAGCACCTTTGCATTTTCTTGACTATATTCCTGAAGCTGCTAACGTGCATTATGACTCATATGTATTTTGGAAGAGGGAGAACTTCTCCTGTTGGCACTTTTGATGGTGCATTCTCTAAGGGGGAGAAAATTGTTTTCAGTTCCTGTTGTTTGATGGTGCATTTTCAACTAAGGGGGAGAAAATTTAGACAAATCATGCCTCCCATGTTTAACTAAGGGGAGAGGAATCGGTTGTGTGCACCATGCAAGGGGGAGTTTGCTCGTGCTGAATTTTTGAAATTTCCAATTGGTTCGAAGCACTTTGCTAGTTGTGTTGAGCCTTTGCCTCTATCTTGAGGGACTAGCAGTCGCATCTTTGCTTCAGTTGGGTTCAGTTGGTATCGAGTTTTTCAGTTGATGTCAAGCTTTCTGCTAGTTGTGTTGAGCCTCTGTGCCTCTGTCTTGAGGTACTAGCATCTTGCTTTGATTTTTCAATTGGTATCTGCTAGCGGTGTTGAGCCTATTCTACCTCTTCTTGAGGGCTAGCTCTGCTTTGCTTGGTTGCGTCGAGCCGTTGCCCATGTCTTTGGGGACCAAGTTGTCTTGCTCTTTCCACTTGACCTTCTTCGGCTTTGCTATGCTTTTGGGTCATTTGGTTGAGTTCTCTCGTCTCCTTTCTTCCTTCATTCTGTTTCCATTATTATTTGTGTGTGTAGTTGACAATGCACTCATCAAGGGGGAGATTGCGGATACATGGGTGTATGCCGAGTCTCGAGTGATGAGTGATTGTCAACGGGTTTGATCGCAGGTTCTTTGGCTTGTGTTGTGCAGGTGTCGAGCACGGAGACAATGATCGAGGGCAAGGTGAAGGTCAAGTAGAGACGTGCCGTGCCGACGGACCGGGAGCGGTGAAGGGCGGACGTGAGGCTTGGACTAAGGGACCGGTGGCCTGAGGATCAGCTGTGGTGGCTAGCAGCCTGGGACAGCGATGAGCGAAGACTTGCGGGACATGGTGTTGATTGGGTCGAGGACCTGGGGACACGTGTCGGTGGACGGGGTGCACGGGCGGTGCATCCCCTCTACAGCTTTGGTTTGGTGGTAGAGCCAGAGAAAAACCATCGGGTGGACGGTTTCCAGGTTTGAGCCACAAAACATGGGCGTGCTGCGGGTTTTCGAGTTTGGGCCACAAAACTCGGGCTGAGGACGGTTTCCAGGATTGGGCCTCAAAACCTGGGCGCTGGCGGGTTTCCCGGTTTCGGCCTCAAAACCAGGGGATGGACTTGGAGGCTGGTTTCCCGGTTTGGGCCTCAAAACCGGGGGTTGATCGTGAAGGATGGTTTCCCGGTTTGGGCCTCAAAACCGGGGGTGGAGTCCGTGAAAAGGACGCAGAGCGGTGCCGGCACGTGGCGGCAATCGGTGAGGTTGCGTCGAGGCAACGCTAACTATTGTGCGGGCGTGGCCGTCGGATCACTACGTACCACGAGTTGGTCCAGAATAACCTTAGGGTTTAGCTGGTTCGCTCTGTAAGTAGTTAGGGGTAGAGTGGGAATTAGGAATAGTTAGAATTAGGATAAGTAGGGGGAGACACCACCTCCCCATCTATCTCAGCCATTTGCTATTTTGCCTTCTAGGGTTTCCTGCTCTCCCACATCCCTGCTGTAGCGAACTGAGATCTATAGAGAAGAGAACAATACCTCTGTGTCTGTGAGATTTTGAGGAAGTGAGACCCTAATCTCACTATTGTAGCGTGTGGTAGCCACACGGTTGCAAATTCGTGGTTGTGATTCGCGTTTTGTTCGTGTTCTTCGCGGGTTGTCTTTCTCCACGTTTTTCCCGTCGATCGATCTCTTTGTTCAGTGCATCTCTTGCAAATTCGTTTGAACCAAGTTGTTCTAGATCGTGAGGCACTTCTTTCCACCAAAGGAATTCACCTCTAACCTCACGAGCTAGTAGAGCGGTCGATTTTTGTCTTGGATCGGTTTTCACTTCCTTTGCCCCGATTTCTTCCAATTCACCGATTTGGAGTTAGGGTCGAGCCATGATCCTCTTGGGATAGCTCACTAACCTCCTTGGAACTCCTCATACAAAGTCTAAGCCTTAGTGCTTTTGATTCGGAGGAGATCGAATTGAATTTGCGGAAGAACACCACTGAATCGGGGGCATCGGACGCTAGGGTTCGTGGCATCGGACGCTGACCCGAATAGCATCGGACGCTCCGTTGCCACGTGTCAAGTTCTGACAGTTTTAAAGGAGCAACGGACGCTGTCATCCGACGCTCCGTTGTCCATCGGACGCTGAAGAGTTACTGTTCACAGCGTCTGATGGGTGTCCAGTAAGGATCCAGTCAGGCCTTTTTGGCATCAGACGCTTCTGGTGTTTTGCCAGCGTCCGATGCTGCTGAGTCTGCGCAGTTTCGTCCGCGGTTCGTTCGTTCGTTGTCGGTTTTGATTTCCGGCTTTTGCGTTGGGTTTCTAGAGTCGTATAGTGTCTCGCTGTGCTTCTTGGAAGCATCCACCCTATCTCTGGGGTCGTGGACACATACGAGCTCTAGGTTTGCTTTTGGGGTGTTTCTCGGGACAGTGGCGACAAGTTTCCGAAAGGAAAATTTGAAGCTCCCATTCACCCCCCCTCTGGTCGCTTTCTGGTAGCACCTTCGGTCCTTCATTTTCTAGCATTGATATAGTTTCCAAAATTTAAGGTATCAGACGACGACAGTTGATTAAGGCATGGTGATGAGGCAAGGGGACTGAATTGTTTATTTGATTAATGGAATTAATCAAGTGATAATCGAGCTTTTGTTGACATGTCCAAGCATGATAAATCAAGACATTATAATAGCCGGACTTGAAACCCGCGTTCGGCTGAACAACAACATGTTAACGACTGAAATTTCTTCGACCTTCCCTGATTTGCCGATAACCTGGTTCACCATGTCATCATGCTCACGGCAACAACTCGATATTGCTGAATACATAGATCATGCCCGTACATGAGTATTTGCTGTCCAAACCAATGAGAGCTGATCACTTTGTAAGACGAGATCGGCTATAAGGTCCAAGAAAATAATATATGAAATAGAATCAGCAACTGGTTCGGTGAGCGAACTCAAATCCAGATGGAAGTTACCGTGAATTAGAATCAGAGAACTTGTCCCTGGTGACGTTGACAAAATAATGCAAGCAAACAAAGTCGAAGACCCTCTCCTAGCTCATCGGCTCTTTTCTCATAAACGAGTGGAGGACGTGGAGAAGTTTGGGCCGTGACTATGATCGGGGGGCCTATTACTTATCAAATAATCTAATGAAATCGAGTTCTTCGGCGACAACTAGGGGGGCCACGAATTGTTACTATTCAGCAAGAAGAGTCACGGAGTATGCTGAGTTAATCAGGCTCAGAGTTGAGAAAGACGAGATAGATAGCCGATCCTCAGCTATGCAAAAATTTTCTATTGATGGAGATTTGGACTCGCCACGCATATGCATTATGCAACATCTCGAGTGATTCATCATGAAGAAGGACAAGATGAATGACTTCCATTGACTCCTTCAACGATGGTTTGTGTAACTCTACCCTTACTTTTCAAATAATGTTGAAGTTTAGAATTAAAAATATTAAAAGGGCAAAACTTATGATGTTGCATCTCCATGATAAATTAATGTCTTGAGAATAATAATCATATGTGATATAAATAATGTTCTAGCTTATCTATTGTTAATAGATACTCTGTTTTATGTTTTACCCGTGTCTAATTTATAGCTTTGATTTCTCTAAGTTTGAGTTTAGTGGTTATAATATTTATCTAGAAATCTTTGAAACTTGTGGGTCGCATGAAGTTTAAGCTTTGTCTAAAAGTGATCGTAAAATATGAATGAGGATGGAATTTGCTATAACATTATTCTAAGAGATACTTTAATTCTGGAGAATTCATAAAATAAAATTTTTCTTAAATATCATATTGAGCTTTGTCAAACTGTTGAGACTTCTAGTGAGATTATAGTCATATTCCCAAGATCAAGATTCACAATATAATTAATAATATCTTGTGCATGCACTCTTTCTTTGATTAAAGTATATGAGGCTATTTTTGCTCTCAAAAAACTCAGAAATAAAAACGACGGGCACGTGTCCTCCAGAACTGAGTTAGAAAAATAACGGTCACGTGATCGCCAGATAAAATAAAAGATGACCAAAGGTCCAGTAGCCTCATATATTTTAAAATGACTAAGAGAAAATGATACATAGAAGAACCAAAATCTTTACTCGCACTTCTTGATCTAAGTATATGACTTGTATCTCCTTATAGTCCTGTTTTTGACTTTGCAATATTGTGTGATATCTTTCATACTCGGAAATAAAAATGACGAACAAGTGTTCGCCGAAACCGAGAAGAATATAAAAACTCCAGAAGAAGAGTGTTCAAAGAATAAAAGATAGGTAGTTCTATTTTTGTTTTGTTTTGCGATTTACTAACACATTTAGTCAAAGCTAAAAGCCCCATGGTTGAATAGAAAGAAGGATAACTAGAATACCGTTTTATTCAGATTTAAGAGAAATCTTATTTATAAATGTGATACTCTTAAGATATAGTCAGCATTGCAACATCTTCTGGTCAACAACAAAATGGAGAACTATTATATTTATACATATACGCATTTACTGTTAACCTATTTCCACATGTATTGGAGGTTTATTATTTTACAGGGAAATTGTGGAAATTCATTGAGATCACGCTATTGTTGCTAGTAAGTTCCTGGGTTTCTTGGAAAAAATATTGATATATTATAAATCATCAGTTGGTAACTCCATTCGGTCGGCTATTTTACAAAGGTGTGACTCCATTTGGGAAGTAGATATGGCAAGAGAAGTTGATCACGAGGATAATCGACCATGGTTGTGACAGATTAAACGAGTATTCAACCATGTTTAAAGTATATGTGTTGACACCAGTTTTTGACCAAAGATCAGCGATGACCGTGATTTACTAGTATATATCTAGACATGGGATATTCTAAGAAATTAACTACGAGCTGCATCACATATGACTTGTCGGAAGGCTCCTGGTGCTCGTATATACATAAAGAAAAGGAAGCTAGCCGGAATATATATTAACCAAAGCTGAGAATTTGATTCATCGGCTAGCATGTTGCTTTTCGTATACATGAAGGAGCCAACAAGAGGGATCCAAGTCCAATTCCTATACATGCAGCTAGAAGAAATTAGGAGATCAAAGGAAAAATATACATGTATACGTGGACAGCCAGACATACATATCAATATCAACCTACATGGCCAATTAAGATATTTATTCATGTTTATTCAAGTCTCATGAGCAAATATGGAAGGCATCAAGATACGTACATACACGAGAGTTTTGGCCGGTTGAATACAAGATACGTTGATGGAGGAAACTTTATTAGAAAGGATTCTACGTGAAGGAAGATAGAGTCCATGTATGTTTTTATTTCCTTTTAGATGTTTCTTTAGAAGTCAAGTTCTGTACGTAATGTTTAGTTCAGGACTCTTATTAGCTCAGGGTATAAATATAAACCCTCGGCCATTGTAATATGTGTTCACAACCATATCAATACAAACCGGCCCCATGCCATCTTCGAGTCCTTAGTCGTGTCGTCGAGTTCTTCGAGAGGAATCATCGATCCGTCGACCTCCGTAAGTCCCGGCAACCTTGTTATCATGTCTAGTATCATGCAGTGGATTTAGATATGATGCAAGTAGTCTTGCTTGTTTTCAATGGTCATGCGGCGGACCCTTGTTAGCGATCAAGAGGTCTTTGCTTGTGCTTTGCTTATGAGTAGATACCGTGCGGCAGGCGTTTATTCATATGTTTAGCAGAAGTGAGATAGTTATCGGCTCTGTTAGATTTGGCAAGATCTGATAGATTCATTAAGTTACCATGTATTGCATCGTTTATTTTAATTTTGTAACACTCTTTTGCCCAATCTAGATTGATCTTTGTTCGGCCTTGTTTCACAAGTTTGCTTGTGTTATAATAATTGCAAGATCATGACGGCCGAATTAACTTTCAATCCAGATTGTTACATGTTGTGGGTTCATGCATGTCAATTATGGTTAGGCTTTGATAAAACTAGGTATCATGCGGCAGATGCAGGTTTTAGATTAGTTTAATTGTGCTTGTTTGTATGTTCCTTCTTCATGGACCCTAATTCGGCTAGTTTGCCGAGCTTGGTTAAGCTTACATGAGTAACGAGTTTATGTGGATCTGTTCAGATATATGCATGCTTTTAGCTCCTTATCATTAGATTGTATCATGCGGTGGATTAATCTAATTATAAGGAGTGGTGTAGACTTAGTTTATGCTTGACGGGTTTATGAAAACTAGACGTGCGGCAGACTAGTTGGATTAACCTATGCATGTGTTGTTTGGATAGATTTATATTTTACAAGTTACATGTTTATGTTTCTTTATATCTTAATGATATCCTCTTACATGTACATTCGGCAACTGGCTGTTGGATATATGCTCATTCTCAACGCTAGCCGAATGATTTCTGAACTTATCGACAGACAGCTTCTGTAGCTGTATGCCGTCGTGATTGGGTTTGAAGCAGTACATATAGAACTGTCTGGTTTTATCCAGCATGTTCCAGTTTATTCTCACAGTTTTATCCCTTGTTGGTTTTCAGGTCAAACCGACTGGCACGTCTCCGGATTCTAAACCGTTCGGGCACCCGATTGAAGCCACGCTTTTTCCGGCTTGCTGTGTGTGAGGCGCGGACCACATTTTGCATCAACAATATCTTTTGATCAAGATTCACACACCCACCATAAATTGCCTACTCTCCACTTTGGAAGTTTGCAACCACCAAATAAATTGCTAATTCTCTACACTGGAGATATGCAATACCTTGACAAACGTCCCATTGCTAGCCTTATGCTATTCCTACACTGGGAATAAGCATTTCTCCCTCTTCCCCCTTTTCATTTCTGAAACCCTTTCCTATAGACAATCTGGGGAAATCTAGAGCTAAAAAAAAGAGAGATATCAAAAAAAAAGTGAGCAAATTAGCTCAAGAAAGGACTATGTTCTAAGAAAATGAGGAGCAAAGTAGCTCAAGAAAGGACTATGTCCTAAGAAAATGTGAGGACACATTTTTGTCTACTCACTATGTATTGAAAAAAAGAGAGAGAGAGTTATCATTAGCTCTAGACCCCAGAAAATTAACTAGGAAGGATTATGAAATATCTCTCTATACACTTCCACATAACCACACATGCACATCTTGATCAATTTTAATGATTTGCTGCTCCTTATGATCTGAGTGTCTAGCTTAGCAATAAAAATTAGGCAATTTGCTCATGATTCTTAGCCAACCTATAACTTCACATATCATTCTTTAGAAGTAGGAGAGGCTACATTTTGGCCTAAGTGAGGATTTAAACACCATTGAGTGACTGAGTGAATCTTGAAGGACTTAAGCAAGTTTTTATCTTTTGAAAACCCTAAAAAACCTCCAGACAGAATCCTAGTCAAACCTAAGCAAGATAAAAGTTTCCTATCTACTACTTTATTTCACTCTTGCATGTTTGAAGTGAAAAGCTATAAGCCCCACATTGCTATGATTAATGATATATACTAAGTTATTTCTCACTATACAATATGCACTTGTATACATCTTAAGTTGCTATCTATTTCATGCTCAATGCTTAAACCGCATTGTTCCTCGAGGACGAGCAATAGGTTAGCTTGGGGGAGCTTGTTGATGGTCCTTAAACACCTATTTTACCATCAACATTTTACCCTAAAATTCACCAAAAAGGCATGAAATGTAGTCAAATAGGTTTCAAACTAACCAAATTCCACATGTTCATAGATTTTTATTTGAATGCAGGATTTGGACCAAATTTGGAGAATGGACCCACCAGGAGACGAGCCCAATCACCAGGACCCATTTGGGCCCTAGCGGGGTGGCGCCCGCCACCCCTATGTGGCGCCCGCCACAAGGGAGAAGCCCAACTTCCCCCCTGCCACGTCACTAATCCGTGTGACCACCCCAAGGCCAAATCTTGGCCCTTGGTCACTAGGTCAGTGGCATCGGAGGGCTCAGGAGGGAGTGGCGTGGATCAAGACCGAATGGCGGTTACTTGGACATGCAACCGACCTAACCACCGCCTCTCTGGAGCTCCTGGATGCCGTTGAAGCCATGGCGGTGCATCCAACAGTGAGGGGGGTGGCGGCCGCCACCTAGGGCTGACGCCCGCCACTAGGGTTTGCCCTAGGTCGGTTGGCTGCCCCCTATAAGTACCCCCCTCACTCCACAAGGCTATAAATACCCCCTGGAGGTGTCACTTCATAACACACCACCACAGACAAGCAAGAGAAGCAAGGAAGGAAAGAAAGCAAGGCTAGAGCCAGAGAGCTAATAGCTTAGGGTTTAGCCAAGCTTAGGCAAGTAGGTAGCTAGTAGAGCAAGGCATCTTTGCCCTCGCGGAAGCGCTGCTCAAGGCTTAGCTCAAGAGTAGAGGCGTGCGAGTGATCGGTCCTGGAGCTGGGAAGAGTCTCCCTTCATCTCCAGTTCAGGTTTTGCTCTTGTAAACATGTTCAGCAGACAGCTTCTATAGCTGTATGCTGTTGTGAGTGGCTTCAGGGCCGTAAATATGGAACTGTCTGGTCTCATCTGGCATGTTCCAGTTTTATTCTCACAGTTTTATCCCTTGTTGTCTTTCAGGTCAAACCGACTGGCACGTCTCCGGATTCCAAATCATCCGGGTACCCGATTGAAGCCACGCTTTTTCCGGCTTGCTGTGTGTGAGGCGCGGACCACATTTTGCGTCAACAACATTCATATGTAAGCTGAATTGGAGACAACAGAGTGCAGGGGGGCACCATGGTGGGGTCGGCCGACCCCACCTTGGCTGCACCTCGAGCACCAAGGTACTCAGTCCTACTTACTAAGCTAAGATATGGTGAAAGGAATGCCAGTGGGCCCAAATGGTGGGGTCGGCCGACCCCACCTTGGGGTGGTCCCACGGCTCAATCATGTTGCAAGTTATTGTCGAGGTTTTATTAGCATGGAAATTTATTTTGTCAAAATGAAATATGCAGAATTAACTAAGTATGCAATTGAGGGAAAATGCAAAAAATTGAAATGCATAAAAAATTAAATATGAGATAACTACTGATTTACCTTATCAGCAAGGGCTCCATGTTTCAGGTCCGTAGAGCAGGACCTCTCCGTCTTGTCATTCATTGGGTGCTTCGGTCGGTCCCGGAGATGGAGACCGTGGTTGCACCTCGTCAGCGAGTTCTTCTTTTACTTCGGCCTTGTTGGTCGACTTGCTCTTTTCCTTGTTCCTATGGCGTGGGCGATGACGATGATGTTTGTTGTCTCGAGGTTCTTTGTCGTTCACCTGCATGTTAGCTTTATAACCGTTGAATGGACACTTTACCTTATACTCCGGGAACTGGAGGTGAAGTTGGCCGGATCCCACGTAGATGACGGTGTTAACCGTATTAAGGAACGGCCTTCCCAGGATGATCACGACGTCTACATTGGATCCCATGTCCAATATAAGGAAATCGACGGGGACGTAGCTGTTTTGGACATTGATGAGGATGTCTGTTGCTAGTGCCACGGGGAACCATAGCGTCTGATCGGCCAGCTGCAAACGAACAAATGTAGGGAGCAAAGGTCCCCCAAGTAAGTTATCATACGTTACCTTGGACATGATGTTGACACCCGATCCAAGGTCACAGAAGGCATCGTGGAAGACTTGTGGTCCAATCTGGCAGGTGATGGTCGGCAGGCCTGGATCTTCCTTCTTGGTGAGGAAGGGCGAATCGAGTAGATAGCCCTAGTTTGACCGGAGCGGAGGCTTACCGTACCTCGTAGTAACTAATTGTACACCTCTATTGGATCCTCAGGTTTCCCTGGGATCTTACCTTGCTCGTAGGATGGGACAGCTGCTGCTAATTGAGCTAATTGTGTTTCTAGCATTTTATTAAAACTCAATTGATTTTTCATAGCAAAATTAAAGCTATCCATTTTCTCATTTATATTTTCAAGAATCTTATCATTAGCCACCATCTTTTTATTAATACTATCATTTATTTTAGATTGGCCTAAGACAAGATCTCTTAAAGAAGGTTGGTTATTATAAGAATTATTGAAATTATTGCTATAACTGTTACCTTGATTTTGGTAGAAGGGGCGCGAATTCCATCCTTGTTGTTGTTGTTGGGGCTGGTACCCATTGTTGTTGGTGGTGTTGTTGATGAAGCTCACTTCCTCCTTCATTTTGGGACAATTATTTCCTGAATGGTCATTGCCTCCGCATACCTCGCACAATTATTTCCTCGGTTGCATAAGGTTGAACTACCTCTTGTTCCTTCTTGGAACTTTCTTCTACTTTCTTCATCAAGAGGTCCATCTTTGCGCAGAGCATGTCCACCTCGTTGAGAGCATGAACAACTCTCTTCTTGGGCTCAAGACGTTCCTCAGTCCAACCTTGGTTGGTAACCATCTTCTCTATGAGGTCCTTGGCATCTCTCACATTGTGTTGTAAGAATGCCCCTCCAGCGACTGCATCTAGGTGACTACGGGCCATACCGGCTAGGCCATGGTAGAAACCTTGGATGATGAGCCACTCCTCTATCCCATGATGAGGACAGGCACGAATGTACTCTTGTAGACGTTCCCATGCTTCGGGAATCGTCTCATCAGCTTGTTGCTGGAAGCTGGAAATCTTTCCACGAAGGGCGCTGGTCTTGCCCATCGGGAAGAACTTCTTGAGAAACGCGTTGGCGCACTTCTCCCAAGTGGTGGCTTCACTCTTGTTGGCATAGAACCATTGCTTCACCTTTCCCAATAATGAGAACGGGAAAAGACGAAGACGAATGGCGTCTGCAGACACATTCTTCATAGTGAAGGTAGAAGTGTTGGAGATGGGCGTTGGCGTTCTCTTGCGGCTTCCCACAGAATGGATTGGCTTGCACCATGTTGATGAGAGCCGGCTTGAGCTCGAAAGTCGCATCCCCCAAGTTAAACTACGGTCCCGTGGCGACATTGTCGGCCGACGGCGCAGAGTACTCGGAGATGGTCTTTTGGGCCATGGCTTCTCTTCTAGCTGGTGCAGAAACTTCCTCCTCGAACGCATTCTGGTTCGAGATGAACCTCTGAGGTGGAACTTGACGAAGTCTAGTCCTCCTCAACAACTGCTCAGGATTTTCAATGAAGTTTGACGGCAGTTGGAAACCGCTCATACACCTACTAGTTTCACGATAACGAAAAGAAACTAGACAGGTGAGGGGTTAGGCCCTATACTAATTGATAACTAATATATAGCAGACTACGGATTCACTCTCTCTAAACTCCTAGGCTGTTGCTTTCCCCGGCAACGGTGCCAGAAATGCTTGTTGACACTTCTTAACGCAACCACTAGAACTAGACTATGGAGCCTAACCCCAGCAACGACGCTAGAAGTGTCTTGGTGGTAAAACTATTGACTATTGGATAATTCCGCAAGCGCACAGAATATACCGATGTAGCACTTCACCCGGGAGTATTCCAAGGTATCGTTATTTATTTTATCCCAAATAAAAGCAAGCTAGGAAAGATGTAGAGAGAGGAAAGATAGATCCTTTAGTCTTACTATAATCTATTATCAATTAGAGATGCAAAAGGGGATAAGTGGATATAAGTGAGGATAGATAGATAAGATAAATAAGTTAAGCAAAGATTATATGATATGAAAGATAACTTTAGTAGAGTTAGCTAGGTGGGAGGACAACGAGGAGTATAAAGTACTCCTATGTTTCTACCTTTACTCCTATGAACTAATCCTAATTAAATAGATGACTTAACTAGGTTGACGCCTTGCTACTTGTGTGAGAGGGATAAACGAGAGAGTAAAGCGATAGAAGGTTGTTCACCTAACCCAATACTCAAGCGGATATTTGGCTTATGGACGCCTTACCTTTTAAAAACTAGCCTGAGTTCACGTGAGGGGATCTAGGTAGCCAGGCAAAATCTGTCACCTTTTGCCCATGCGCCCCTACTGTCCGTGCAAGCCAGCGGTAGTCAAAGATAAGATGAAGTATGGGCACCACGCTCACACTTATCTACACCTTTAGCTATCGATCAAAATAGCTAAAGCCCCTATCCTAAGATAGGACGATGCCGCACACACAAGAAGCTATTTAAAGGAAATCAATCTAACTAAGACAACTATAGAACCAAGATAAGCACACAACAAGACTATATAAATATAGACTTGCACTAAGTAAATACTTAAATAAATACTTGGAAAGTAAATGCTTAACTAAATGCAAAGTAAAGTAAAGAAAGAACAATATATTATATAAATAAAGTCTTACAAAAGAAGAAAGATACAAGGGTTGTACCAGACTCCCAGAAGACGACTCCGGAGACTCGAGCTTTGCCCGACTCAACTCTAACTCCCACTCTAGACTAACTACTACTACTCTTGCTTGATCTCACATGAAAGTGGAGATATGTGTTGTGAGATATGTAAAATATGTGAGATATCCACAATGAGAGGGTGAAGGCCTCTATTTATAGTGGAGGTGGAGTAGGGGCTACTCCGGCGCCACGTCAGCGATCCGTGTGTTCATCCTCTCTTCACCCTTGGATCCACCGCCATAGCAACCGACCTTGATGAATGGCTTGGATATTGTTCACGTGTGAAACATGTGCTTTGCCACCGACTTGGATGAAGTTCACCATGGGGTCGGCCGACCCCCCCTCTATGACATGTGGGCCCGGGGTACATCTTCTAGAAGGTGATGATGTCATCCTGATGAATAGTGCAGATGGGCCCCACCAAGGGGAGGTCGGCCGACCCCCCTATGATAGGGCTAGCCCACCACCTTCTCTCCCTTGGTGACCCCACATGTCATGGAGCAAGTCTTGTGAAGTTGGTTGCATTTGGTTTTCGGTGTGGACCCATGAATCCATGTGCTTCTCATCTTGCACCATTGAGCAAAAGCACATGTTTGATCCAATGGTTGATATTGACTTGAACATGCTTCTCTTGGATCATGCCATGTCACCATGGCCGAGGTGGCCCCAAGGTGGGGCGGCCGACCCCCTTGGTGGGCCCACCTGGCCTCGTTTTGTTCATTTTGCCATCTCCTACAAGTTCACAGGCTAAGAGTACAAGTGGAACTTATTAGTGATAAATATGCTCATGATATGCTATTCTTCCTTGAAACCGAGGCCTGTTGACGGTATTTTGATAATGTTAAACATGCTATAACCTCCGTCAACACCGGCCTGGGGGTGGGGCCGGCCAGCCCCACTTGTCACCCGCCGAGCTCCGCCTTCGTTTGTTTGTCTTCTGGAACCTTCCTTATTTCCCTAATGCGACTTTCCGTCCGTTTGCGCAATTGTCATGTTGGACTAGGACTCTACCTCTTTCCATCTCCTAGAAAACTCCTTGGAAAACAGTAATTCACCAACATTGTGGAATCTGTTAGTTTAACCCCTAGATTATGTTGCTTGGTGATCACTCAAGGTTGTTCTAGAAGCTTCCATTTCGTATCCAACAAGGACTCTCTCGTCGGGACTCCAAATGTAGCAAACCATATGTCCATTTTGATCGTCTCGACAAGCTCTTCGCAATGATGTGCTATGTTTCATCACTTGAGATACTTTTATATGGTGAAATATTGATAATCTTGCAAAGCAAGTGAGAGCAACACAACTCGTGGAACTTGTTAGAATCAAACCCTACAACTATGCTTTATGGTTCATCTCATGTTAATTTATGCAATAGTTGATGGTATAAAATAGACATTAAGGACCATCAACAAGTTCCCCCAAGCTTACCCTTTGCTAATCCCTTAGCAAAGTAAAACTCAACAATGGATCAGGAGTTGCTGCAATATCCGCACTTCTAACAAGTACACATGCATTCAAACAAAAGTTCTCATTTGGATTAGAAAAAGATATCATATTATTCATCACGAGGCTTATTGTTTTACCTTGAATCTTGACTAATTGAAAGATAGAACGATCAAATCAAGCACTATGTCTCTAGTTCTTTTACATCACCATTATCCCAGAGTTTTTATGAATTTTCAAAAAACTTAAAACTTATGTTGTCAAATTAAACAATGGATCCAAAGAGAAAGTCAACCATACCATTGAATCGAGAAGTGCATGTGCATGGAAAATAGAGGCGGATGCTCTTTTGAATATATCACTCTCTTCTGATTATTAGAAATACATGGCTATCAGGCTAATTCTACTGGCGAGCACGTGCCTATTTTTCTGATATTCATATATATATATATATATTTCTTCTCTTTTTTTCTTCTTTTTTCGAGGTTCCGGGCATTTGTCCCTTTTTATTTCCTCGGGATCTATCAAAACTTTTTGAGGTTTCGGACACTTGGCCCTTCTTATTTTCTCAAATTTTCTCTTTCATTTTTTTCAATAGCCACATGCTTCCAACAAACTTTTGAGAGGATAGCAACAAATAATTATGAGCATTTATGCGGAACATGGATGAAATGTGTAAGTGATCTCAATTCAATAGGATGATAACTTCTCGTAGGATCAACAAAGCTTAATTTAACTCAATGCAATTATTGGTCATAATAATATTGGAAACTCTCCGGAACTCTAGTGTTGTTTCAGAACAAGATAACAGTAGCTCAGATCATCATATATCATATCTGTCAATTACCTAGACTTGGGGTAAAGTATTTACTACCCATATATTTAATTTTATTTCAAGGTATCATTAATTTTTAAACTTAGGAGAACTCATGCTTGAAGGCTAGGTACTGGAAAGAAATACAATAGAGCAACTATTCATCATTTCCATTTTAAGAAATTAGAGAGAGAGAGAGTTCTTCAGATTTGACATGCTTTATTTATTTAATCTAACACATACTATAACCTATTACTTAAAAGTACTAAGATAGTAGTAAGACATACATGAATAAATGGGGGTGCTTTCCCCCAAGTTGAATGTTATCGTAGTCGTTCAATCTTGCAATGTAGCGGACTGGCGGTGAAAATGTTCTTCCTTCTATCAGAGCATTGATGGATGTTGATGATTGTTGAAATAGTGCTCTAACAGTGGATGGAACATCCACTTGCTCGTCAGCTTTTCTTAGTCTCTCAATCCTGTGAAACTCAAATAGACAACAAAACTTGTGGAACAGATTAAGCGTTAGTGGTTGGCCACTTAAGCCTTAATTGTCCAGAGTCTCTTTCTCAATATTTTTGTAGTTTGATATTTTCTTCAATGCAATGACAATTTAACAAAATGAATGCATTTTTATTTTTATTTTTTTATGCCAACATGTTGAATATTTCTTGTGGGTTTCTACACACCACAGAATTATTCACATGGCACTTTAGGTTTTATGATGCAATGCAATAAGCAAAATATTTTTATTTTCTTTTTTTGTACAATGCTAATTTAGAAAACTAAATATGCTATGGAGAAACAATGATGGAAAGTAAATATGCAAAAATAGAAACTAATGTAGAAAAGATAAATATGGATAACTACCGATTTTACCTTTCAGCAAGGGTTCAATGTTTTAAGTCCTTTGAACAGGACTTCTCACCATGTTCATTCTTGAGGTGTGTCATTTGATCCTGATATGTAGACCTTGATAACTACACCTCTTGATATGGTGTCAATCATGTTCTTCATTCGCCCAACAATTTGATGTGAAACATTAATTGTGGAAGCTGACAGCATCTTGCTCAGTGTGCATGTTCTTGTGGATCCAGGACCTCCACTTTGTAGAATTTGGGAGTTGACAAACTCCTCCATGTTTTGCTCAAGAGTGTGTCCTGCTCATAAAGACAAGGTAGAGATCGATCAAGTGCATGGGCTCTGTTGGTGCAAAAACACCAACAGAACCAAAAGTTTTGTTCATTCCTCTCTAACCTTAGGCACATTGCATAAGATAAACTTGTTGTTTATGTGTTCTATTCAATCTTAACATGAGTGATAAGATTAGAAGATGAGCATGAAAGTAGCATCTTAAAAATATTTAACAGATCATATTACTTAACCCAAGGAAGGATAATCTATGCATAGTGTGTCGATCTTTTCATGATTGTGATATATCATCTTCCAAAGGTTGGATGCACAACATTTTAGCTCATTTGGTTAAGATAGTGAGATCCAAGAGAGTAAAGCTAGGAACAAAGTGTAAAGAACTGAACATGTTGAGTTGATTAGGTTGGATCAAGAATAAACATGTTTGGTTCTTTATTTATGCGTATACCAGAAACAAGGAGAAACTTTTAAAGTGATGGTCACTTACCTTGAAATGTTATGTTATCATTGAAGAGTGATTGTGTCGAACCATCTTGTGGAAGCTTCTCTTGTCTGGCTGGTTGTTTTTCATGAATGGCTTGTCTTCTCTTGTCTATCTCATAGTGGGCCAACTGAGTCTTGTTCTCAATAGGTCCAGATGAAGGAGACTTTGTCAGCTATTCTCTTGATTTGTAGGCTCAGGTACTATCTCTCCATCTTATAATTCTTGCAATACAGTGGCTTCATCCTTCATGATGTCCCCGTCAATTCCTTGTAGTTGGTTCTTCCTTTGTCGCTTGAGTTAACGTCTTCTCTTGGTTTTCTTCGGCTGCTCATAAGTGGTTAGGTTGTTAAAGAAGCAGTGAACCTTTTGATTGAAGATCCAAAAGTCGACGTCTCCAGGTCCGACATAGATGACAACACTGAAGGTGTTAATGAACGATCTTCCAAGAATGAGTGGTGGCTCATTTTCTTCTTCTTGATTGGGGTAGCGTCTAGTGGCTTGTACTGATCAAAGTGGTGAGTAAGAGGTCAAAGTGTCTTGAAGCTGGATTTCTCATTCCTCCCCTTGACCGTGAAGCAAATCTAGACAATGAAATTGTGTCTCCCCCAAGTTGGCTTGTGAGGTAGGTGGATGCCCAAATTTCTTCAACAACATGTTCATGTGTTGAATTTATAGACCTTGGTGTTGTTGAAGTTGTTCCACCTCATCCCCCAAACTAGCTCTTGTGTTGCATTAATTAGAAGACAAGATAAGTTCTCACTACTTGTGTTTGTACCGTTTGATCTGAGGGTTCAGAGACGAGTGCCCCCATGATGATCTTCGTCTTCTAGTGGCCTAACTCAGACTTGTTCACCTATTTCCATGGAGTGAGTGCTTTGATTGTAAGTATTGTTTTGTGGCACTCATCTTCTGTCTTGTTTTACGGATCTCATTTCTCCATGATCAGTGAGTTGTGTCTCCCTTGCGCAAGTTGTTGAAGTTCATGTGTCTCTTCATTTCCAGTGTGAGTTCATCTCAGGACTTTCCCAAATTGATATTGAATTTTTTTCCTGCAGGGGTTAGTCCAACAAAATATCCAGCATCCACTATAGCATACTATCGGCTCAAAAACCAACCTAGACACCACGTCTAATTTGATTTAAGAGGGCATTTTAACCTAAGCATGTTTAAATTAAAAGGACTTTGAAAGCAAGATCACCACTCCTAAACTAGGAACCATGCTTCATTTAAGAGATGTATGAAAGTACTTCAAACCTAAACATATACTATAGCAAATGAGGGTAGCATTAAAGCATTAAAAAGATTTACTCAAATGGTGATGAGAGAGCATGATTAGTGTATAGCACATGAGCATGTCTTAAAGGTAGGGGCAACCAACATAGCAACATGGTAAGAGATGTTCTTACAAAGTGTATCCCTAAGCTTAGATTTTGCAAAAATCAAGATTGAATGGTTGTAATTCAATGTTGCATGATGATTGGTTGGACATACCTTGTGTTTATCATTCCTTCGAACATTTTTGCTCCAGACCTGCAAAGGTTAGTGATAAGAATACTCAAAGGAATATTTTAACAATTATATCCTTATGCTCATTACACAAGTGCAACAGAAAGGTGAACACTGATATGAAAAGTGTTTGTTTTAGGACACTGAGCTTGTCTTTTGGGAAACCTTCAAGATGTGATTTGGTGAAGTGGTTTCCCCTCCAACACCAACTTTAAGAGCACAACGAGATCTACAACATTTGTGATAAACATATGCATCTACAACCACCCTTTTGAAGTTTTTGTAAATAGAAAGTGTGAGGGGGTTGAAAATCTCGAGTGTGGCAATGTTAGACAGACCAATTTAATCAGGAGATGTCTCATATGAGCATGGATTTAAAGAGGTGTTTATGAAGCAGCTTCCATGCTCTTTGATATCATCTTCCTCGATTTCAGAGAAGAACACCGAAGGATGGGTTCATCATTTTCTAAAGTGTGGGGTGTTTTCTCTAGAGAAGGTTCTGTGACAACCAAATTATTAGAAGGATTTGAAGGAATTTCAAACTTGGTTGTGTGTTCCTCCTCGTGTTGGTCGGGATTGGGCTCAACTTCTTCTTCAGGGAATTCATCATAATGCTAGTGTAAGGAGTGTTTTCAAGGATTTTCTTAAGGATGGCTTTTCCTTCACTAACAGTTTTATGAGTGAATGATCCTCCCAAAGAGGTGTCAAGAAAAAGGGCAGCTTCTTTGCTAAGGCCATAATGAGAATGTTGTAAAATAATGTGTTCAGGCAAAGAAAGATTTGGGCCAGTTTTGACAAGGCTCATAAATCTAGCCCAGGCTGCTCCTAAAGTCTCCTTCTCTTTTTGGTTGCAAGGTAAGAATTTCTATTCGAAGGGCAGTGATTCGAGAAAGAGTGAAGAAAGCAAGACAAAATTTATCTCAAAGTTCATCCCAATTCCCATCTACTCCTCTTACGTTATGTCACACCCCAATTTTAAGAATAAAACTGAGGCAACGAACTTATGTGTGCCCAGGGATCAGTCACACATATAAGCTTGACAAATTATAAAAAAGGTACCATCATGGTGTTTATGACATAACGATAGAAGCAAAACAAAGACTTACATCAGTGAAAAAGGTAAATTAGATATAGCTCTCACGGGCAACCACCACAGGGACTGCCGACTGGGGGATACGCTAGCCTAGAAACTTCTGGGGAAACTCCAACTCCAACTTCATCTGTTACCCATCCGGGATTTTTATCCAAAAAGAAAGAAAACAACAAGCGTAAGTACTTCTCGTACTTAGCAAGCTAACACAGGGTTCATGAGGCTCAAAGAGGCTGACAATGTCTGACTGCAGTTAGCTTTTATGTTGGCAAAGTTTTAGCATTAGAGTAAACGAATATTGTGCTTAACCCTTAAACCCCTGATCCATATTGTCCATAAATGATAAATAGTTCACCATAAGAGCACCATCAACATAAAGTAACATTTAATTAAGTATCATAGTTCTGCTAGTTTTCCGGGCCGCTCGTGACCGTGAGCACGACTGTTATAACAGTTTTACACTCTACAGAGGTTGTGCATCTTTACCCACAAGCCGTGTTGCCTAGATGCCCAGGGGAGCGACCCCCATAACACTTCTAAGGTGAGCGGGCAGGGTACACTATGAAGCCTTTCGCTGGTTCGTCTAACAAGTTAGGGCCGCTAGGTTTCCTTGGCAATCAGATATAGCAAACCCCCCTTTCCTATGGCACAAGGCCATCACAGCTATACACATAGGAACAGGAGCAGCCCTACACCCGTAGTGGCAAGCCCCTACTGCGCCCTTTCGGGTAACCTCTAACAAGCTAGAAAAGGTCCAATTTACTGAGCTAAAACTAGAGCCATATAGCACTCATGGTAGCACTGTCAGTCTCAGCTTTTGCTAACAGCAAGTTTTATTAACCATTTATCAACATACCAACATGAGAACATTCATCATTGGACTGGATCAGATATTAAACAGTTAGCACTAGCATTCTATCCATATGCATGTATCCCACGGTGTCAAGAATGTCACAGATAACAAAAGCTAAGTGGGTCTCTAGGGTTGCTCAGATAGACACATGCAAAAATGAGTAAATGTATTATAAAGTGAATAGGTAACAAGGAGGTCCCATGCTAACTTGCCTTGCTTGTTGTACTGTTGATCCTCTTGCTGAACTTCACACGAAAGCTCTTGATCGAACCACGTTTGCTCACTGACTATACTCGATCACATGAAACATCATACACACATTCCAAGTGCATACATACATTGCAAACAAAGCTATCCATTAGAACAGTACACCAAACAGTAATAAACACAAATAGGACTTTGATAAAACAGAAGTACTCGATCCTACGATCACGATGATATTTGGTTCACCGAAAACGGACTTAAGACGCGAAAGCTACGTCCGAAGCAACGTTTCTATAGCCCTAAACAAGATTAACATAAAGGCTGAAACTAAACTAAACTAAACTGACTAAAAGAGGCATAAACAGGTAGGAAACTAAATTACGAATCTAACTAAGCTTGGGCAAAATACCCGCTACCCATTACCCGTACCCGAATTACCCGAACCCGGACCCGAATTACCCGAACTCGAGGTACCCGATCCCAACTTCGGATACTGATTTTGATTACCCGAAATTAGTTTGGGTAATTCGGGTAATATCCCCCGGTACCCGAACTACCCGAATTACCCAAAATTATATTTTTGTCTTTGTATTTATCATGTTTTGTTAGTTAAATCAATAAATTTATCATTTAATTAGTATACTATTTTCTCCGTTTGAACAAGTGACTGTAATATGTTATTGTTTGTAAATTAGTGTTAGAATTCTATACAAGATGTTCCTGAAATTATGTATGAATTTCTACTAAAATTTTGTATAATTTGCTCTTTTTATGAATTCAGGTAAATCGGGTAATACCGAAACCGAACCCGAACCCGAATTATCGGGTACCCGAAGTTGCGGGTAGTGTTTTTTTAGGACTAAATTAGGGTAACAATTTTCATTACCCGAACTTTGAATTACCCGACCCGAAAAAAACGGGTAACCCGAACGCCCAGGCTTAAATTTAACACAATTTGAACGGATCAAATCAGAGCTAAAACATGGCTTTTATAAGCGTTTTATTGCAGTGGCAAAACTGTAAATAAGCTGAAATACATTTGAATTTAAACCGGGATTTAAATCGAATTTCAAATCAAATTCGCAGCCGGACAGGGACTGCGAGTTGATTCGGCAAACTCCCAGGGGTTCTTTAACAAAATTCCTCCGAAGGGGTATGGACCACTCTCGGCCGCTTGATCGGCCACAGACGCTCCCGATTAGATCGGGGAAAACGTGCACGAGTGGCGGACCGGTGGCGCGCCCAGGCCGCGACGTCGCGACACCCTATGCGACGTCGTGCGCGCGACCACCATGGCCGACGCATGGGAGCTCGGCGGCTCAGCCACCAAAGCCGCTGCAGTTCACAGGAGGGGCACGGGAGGGTACGGGGATAACCAGCAAAGCTCACCGCAGTAGAAGCACGACGAGGTTGGCCCGGAGACGATGACGACGATGGCAACGAACGGCGGACCGCGGCGCTCTGCACGGGTTCGCCGGTGGTTAGGGTGATAAAGTGACCAAGGGAGAGGGAGATAGGGTTCTACGGCGCCGTTACCGCGATGCAGAGCTCGGCAGAGGGTCTATGGGAGATGGGGACGGCAAAGCACGGCCGGACGAGCGGCGAGCGGCGGTGCCCGGCGCGTAGAAGGAAGTGCGGCGCTGCTTTGTTGTGCAACGTTGTGGGTGCGGAAGTGGGGAGAGGGAGAGCGGGGCGCGGCCTCATCCGATAAATAGCCGAGGGAGGGGAGCGGGGGACGTTGCGCCCACGACGCGTGGAGGGGGAAGAGAGGCGAGGCAAGCGGCGGTTGCTCGCTCGGTGCTCGGGAGAGCAGAGAGGGAGCGCGGGATTGGGGAAGGGAGGAGCTGACATGGGGGCCCGAGTCGTCAGTGAGAGAGAGGGGAGAAAGGAGAGCGGCAGCTTGCACAGCGCCGGATTGGGCCTGGGCCAGCTTGCTGGGCCACGCGGAGGTACAAGCGGGAATACGAGAACTTTGTTCAGTTGGAGGGAGAGACGATTGACGCTATGTTCGCTCGTTTCCAAACGATTGTGAACAAGATGCGTTCCAATCGGGCCAACCTACCTTATGATGATCATGATAGGGCACTTAAGCTTCTATATGCCCTAGATCGGAAGGTATGGGAGGTGAAGGTGTTGACCATCATTGAGTCTCCTTCTTACGACACCCTCACTGTGGACGAGCTATTTAGCAAGCTCAAGTCCACCGAGATCGCTCACTTGACTCAGGCCAAGCTGAGGAACCCAGCTTCTCATTCAATGGCTCTGGTCTCAGGCAAGGGTGGATCAACTCTTTCCGCTGACATTTCACCACCTCTCTTTGCTTTCTCTTCTTTGCTTTCAGTAACAGAGGAGTAGGTGGAGGCGTTGGAGGATGACGAGCTCGTCCTCATGTAACACCCTGATTTAATTTTTCCCTAAATTAATTAAATGAATTAGAAATTAAATGGGTTGGTTTATTTATTAGAGGAGGAAAATAAAATTTATTTCATATTATCATGTTGCATTCATGCCATTGCATATTTTATTGCGTGGAAAATAAATTTATTAAACCCGTTAGGGCGTACCGAGTTTATTCTATTTAGAAAAGAAATAAAAGAATTTATAAAAGTTTTGTAAATTTAAACTCAAAGTTTTGTTTGTAAAACTTAGGGAAACTATTTTGAAAAGTTTTGCAACTTGATTTGATTTCAAACTGATTTTGAAAGGGATTTGGAAATGAATTTGAAATGAAAAATAATGCAAACTGGATCAGACCTTGCCTTCTCACCGAAACCGGCCTAGCCCACTCTTCTCTCTTGTTCTTGGCCCAGCCTGCCCACTCTCTCTCTCCTCACTCTCACCCCAAACCGGCCCGAGCTCTCCCCTCTCCTCCTCGGCCCGGCTAGCCAGTTTTTCCGGCCCGCATCGCATCCCTCCCTCACCCTCCCGCAGCCCGCTCTCCCTCTCCCTTCCGCGCCGCTCGCTCGGCCCGCTCTGCTCGCAGCCGTGCACAGCCCGTCGCGCACTCCCACTGACACCCGAGCCCCACACCCGCTGACGCTGACAAAGGAGCCCACCTGTCGGACATATCCTCCTCCCCGTCCCGGCCTCTCCCGATCTCGCTCTGAACCCTCTCCGCACCTCACGCACACCGTCACCACGTCCACCGCTCGCTCTCAACCCCCTTCCCCGAACCCTCTGGCTCTATCCCACTCGTTTGGATCGCGCCGCCACCCTCCCCTCTGCCTACAAAGCGCACCACTCACGCCCTAGCTCCTTTTCCTCCTTCTCGAGCCGTCACCCCCGAAAACCACCATTGCCGAGCTAGGCAACGGTTTGACTCCACCCGGCAGAAACTGTTGACGACCTCTTTCTGGTCGCTAGCATGAGAGCCGAAGCCCGCCGCACCCGGAGGACCTTTCCTGGGCGAAGGCCGAGCCGGAGCACCTCATTCCCGACTGCGCCGGAGACGTTGATCGCCTCGTCGCGGTCTTCTCTGCTCCGAGTCGCGCCGGCTACACGAGCTCCATCTCCGACCCGCTGTAAGCCCTACTCCGATATCCCATTTCCCCTATGTCTCTACTAGACCCTAGTCGTGTTTCCGAGTGCACCCGCCGTTCCGGCCATGGAGCCTCCGCGAAACCACCCTCCCGAACCCCTGTCCTGCAACTAGGACAGAGCCCGTGGTTTCGCAGGGAGCTCCGCAATCGAACCCGACTTCCCCCGTGAGCCCTAGTGACCCTTAAGACCCAACCAAGCCACGCCGGTGGCACCAGCAATGGTGGACCGCCACGCTCGCCTCTCGGTCCAGCAGCCGCACCACCCCGTTCCCTCCCCGTCCTCTCGCGGCCGTCCGATTTCGTCATCTGCGGCCGAGATTAGATGGCCAGCGAACCGGTATGCACCGAGTTCACCGGTGCTGTGGACGCGGTTCGCCGCGCCGAGTCAGCAGGACCACGTCACACGTGGTACAACCGACCAAACAGGTGAAGCCACGTAGGCCCTCACCCGCTTGCACCGCACGGTCTCGGCTGTTTCGCACTTAATCCCTCCTCCTTTAGGAAAACCAACCCGCGCTACACCTCTACTGTTCGTTGAGTCCAGCGCATTTTACAGTGTGGCCCTTACCGTCTTGAGATATTGAGGCCCGGTCCAGTTGCCGTGTAAATTCAGTTTTTCATTTATTTAAATTACAAATTCAATTTCCAATTATTTACAGAATTGCCACTGCATTCAAAAGCTTATAACTTGCTCGTTTTAACTCCGATTTGACCCGTTCAACTTGCGTTAGTTTCATAATTTTGTTCTCTACGCAGTAGAACTATTTCTTTACTGTTTTCGTTCTGTTTGATGTACTGTATTTATTTTACTTTGTGTGTGCCATGTATGTTGATTGGGCCAGAGAGTGCGGAGTTCGAGGATGCCCCAGACTATTCCTGTGATCCTGCAGATTCAACCCAGCCCGCAGGCAAGTGTTCTTGAACATCTTGCACCTATGATTTATTTTACTTTTGGTATTAGAGTAGTTTAGATCCTGTAGTTGCATGCTGGTCATTCAATTGAATCTCATGTTATGGTTTACTAGATTTTGTTATATTATCCTTGTCGCCTGTTTTGGGATGTTCGGGTAGGTGTCCTTGCTTAGCCCTGCAGTCACAGATGGGATGGGAGTTAAATATTAATAATCGGATTAATAATCTATGGAACAAGGGTGGACATGGTAATTTTGTAGTAACATGGTTATTAGGTAAATCCGGCAGGATGGACCGTATCGGTGGTTTTCGTGCCGTGGGACTCGGCAGCTGCTTTTGGTTTTTGGTTCTGGGCTTGTGCTAGATTTATCCTGCCTGGATCCCTAGGACCCGGTTCTCGGAGCATGTAACCCGGTTACACAGCACAACCATGAGGTCTGGATGGGCTGGACCTGGCTAATTAATTAGTTACCTCCAAGTTGAGGGTCTACATGGGGTTTGTTGTAGTGGCTCAAGAGGGGGCCCTGGGGGTCGTAGACCTTTGTACGGGGTGAAACCTTAGAGGTACGTGTGGAACAGACTTGGAGGGGGCTTTGTAAAGGCCTTGTAGTGCGACCCCGCTGTGCACCTTGGTAGTGTTTAGCGTGATGGGGAACGCATGACTCATGGGTAACAATGTGCAAACTCTGCAGAGTATAAAACTGATATATCAGCCGTGCTCACGGTCACGAGCGGCGACTTCTTCGAGATTAGTTGGTTACTAGTTGGTTACTGGTTCAGGTCATCTGATGGGCTTCAGGTGTGGTTTGCCTGATGGACTTCAGGTGTGGGTGCTTGGTGCGACTCCAAGTACGGTTGCTTGGTGTGACTCCAAGTGTTGGTTGCTCGGTGTGACTCCGAGTGTGGTTACTTTTCTACAGAGTCTGTGTCTATAACCTAGTTAATAGGTGCATAGGATTAATAGGATGTGTCGCTTTAGGCGCATGAGTCAAACTTTGTCAGCCTACCTTTGTTATAAGCCTGATAAGCATATATTTCCTACACTTGCGGAGTACATTTCGATGTACTCACCCTTCCTCTTTGTCCCCCTGCTACCCCACCCAGACGCTGGAGATTACGCCTACGAGGAGCCGGAGTACCCAGAGGACGGTGGCTATGACCCTGACGACCTGTACTAGGATGGCGCTACCCCCGGTCGACCTTCCTATGGAGTTGGAGTCCAGATTTCCGCGTCTTCATCAGAGTCTTTGTTAGAGTCAGTTGTCATGAGAGTTTGTACTTTCTTTCAGACCCGAGGGTCATTTATGTAATAATGTTCGATATATTAACAAAAGCATTGTTTTGATATTTACTATGATGTCGATATATGTATGAAAATTGATCCTGGCATACATATATTGTGCTCCAATTTTGTTCTTAAAATTGGGGTGTGACAGAGTGGTATCAGAGCCGTGTTGACTGTAGGACGCTACCCTAGTCAGGTCGTGTTGTTTATAAAACTATTTTTACAAAGCCTCACCCTTTTTTCCACTTCTATAACCTGTCTCTGCCGAAAATTCAAATTTTGTTTAAAAGTAGGTCCTCCAAACTCGTAAGAAGCCCACCATAATTATGTGATCTCGTAGGTCGTTGTCTAACATGTACTTGTGCATCTGTAATGTTTTGGTTCTTTGTAATGATTGTTGGTGTGTTGCGACCGGCAGGTTGCAGCGACATCATTTGTTTAAAACATTTTATTAATCAAATTAATTAACCAAATCAGGGTTGTTATATATCTATCTATCATGTCTCACTTTTACTCCTAGAAATGTAACAGATGGTTAACACCAGGAGCAGCGCGGGTAAAGCGGGTAACGCTGGCGGGAGCAGAGCAGGTGGCAACCAACCGCCTCATCCACCTCCACCACCTCCTCCACCGCCGCCTTCGCCTCCGCAGCCGTATGACCCGATCCAGATGGCCCAGATGCAGAACCAGATGATGCAGAACATGGCCCAGATGATGCAGCACATGCAGCAGATGGCCCAGGGTGCTCAGGGTGGAGGAGCTGCACAGCCACCCCGACAGGATGACTCTCTCAGGAGGTTCATGACGATGCACCCTCCAGTGTTCCACCACGCGATCGAGCTGATGGATGCTGACGATTGGCTCGAGACTATTGCGGGCAAGTTGCAGCTTGCTCATGTTGAGGGCCATGATAAGGTCCTCTACGCCGCGCACCAGCTTCAGGGCCTGGTGAAGAACTGGTGGACTGCCTACACCGCCACTCACGAGGACGCCGACACCATCACCTGGCGGGAGTTCCGCAAGGCTTTCTGTGACCAGTACGTCCCCTTCGGCGAGATCCGGGTGAAGCGCCGGGAGTTCCAGGACCTCAGGCAGGGCACGATGTCCGTGCGTGAGTATCTCACGCAGTTCAGTCAGTTGTCTCGCTATGCCTCAGATGATGTGGACACTGATGACAAGAAGCAGGATTGCTTCAGGCAAGACCTCTGTCATTCTTTTACATTAATATATCTTTCATATATCCCTGTGCATTGCCTTTTGCTACCTGTCAAGTAATCAAATTGTTGTCTGCTTCAGGCATGGGCTTAACCCTGGACTACGCTACGCCCTGGCTTCAAATGAGTATTCCTCATTTCAGAAGCTGGTTGACCGTGCCTTCGCAGTGGAGAAGGAAAGGAAGGACCTCGATGCAGATCGCAAGAGGAAGATGGTCTTCTAGGGACAGTCCTCCAGCAGCTCCACTCGTCCCCGCTATGCTCCACCTACTCCATCTACCAGGCAGTTTCCCCAGCAGTAGCAGCACTACCAGCCGCCCCAGTTTGGCAGCCTGCTCCACAGTACCAGGCTCCACCCCAGCAACAGCAGCACCACCACCACTAGCAGCAGCAGCCTCGCCAGGCTCAGGCACCTCGCCTGGCCCTCCCAGCTCCGCAACAGCACCGTCCAGCACAGGGGGCAGGGCAGGAAGGCCCGTGTTACAAGTGTAACCAGATGGGGCACTTCGCTAACCAGTGCCCAATGAGGAAGCAGGCCCCACAGCAGTTCCGTCCGGCCGGACAGCCCTAGGTGTTCGCACGAGGTCATGTGAACCATGTTGCAGCGGAGTCAGCTCAGACGGCTCCAGATGTGGTGTTGGGTATGTTCACTGTTAATTCTCATCCAGCTACAGTACTCTTTGATTCTGGTGCATCACATTCTTTCATAACAGCGAGGTTCGCATCAACATGTAGTCTGACAGTTTCACCTATGCTTAGAGGCTTGATAGTTACATCTCCCGGAGGAGAAATGGTTTCTAGGCAGGTGTGTCGGAATCTGAGCATAAACATAAGGGGGGGTAGAGTTTCCTTTTGATCTCATCGTCCTGGATTCTGAGGGGATAGATGTCATTCTGGGAATAATGAACTGGCTGAGCAAATATCGAGGGGTTATTGATTGTGCTCAGAGGATCATCACAGTGAAGCATCCAGATGGCACGGAGCTTGTGTATCAGGGGCCGATGAAGATGACAGAAGAAGCCAGAGTTTATGAGGCTGTCGTGGTACCTGATACCTGAGTGGTCAAGGAGTTCCCTGATGTCTTCCAGAAAGTGCCAGGTATGCCACCTGATCGCGAGAATGAGTTCTCTATTGATTTAGTTCCTGGTACTGCACCTATATACAGGCGACCATATAGAATGGATGCCGAAAAGCTAGCTGAGCTGAAGACGCAGATCCAAGAGCAGCTAGAGAAGGGGCATATTCATCCTAGTACATCCCCATGGGGAGCCCCTGTGATCTTTGTTCCGAAGAAGGATGGAAGCCAACTGATGTGCGTGGATTACCGTGCATTGAATGAAGCCACCATCAAGAATAAGTACCCTATTCCTCGCATTAATGATCTGTTTGTTCAGTTGAAGGGTGCTCATGTGTTCTCGAAGATTGACCTGCAAACAGGTTATAATCAGCTGAAGATTCGTAAAGCTGATATTCCGAAGATGGCATTTGTGACTCGATATGGGCTATATGAGTACATAGTGATGTCCTTCGGCTTGACTAATGCCCCAGCTTTCTTCATGTATCTGATGAACAAGGTTTTCAAGGAGTTTCTGGACTTGTTCGTCGTGGTGTTCCTTGATGATATTCTGGTATTCTCGAAGAATGAAGAAGAGCATGAGAGGCATCTGAGATTGGTGTTGCAGAAGCTCAGGGAGCATCAGTTGTATGCGAAGCTGAGCAAATGTGAGTTCTAGTTGAGGAAGGTTGCATATTTGGGGCATATCATCTCAGAGGGTGGAGTATCTGTTGATCCAGGCAAGGTCCAAGATATATTGGACTGGAAGGTACCTGAGAGTGTTACTGAGATTCAGAGTTTCCTCGGTATGGCTGGATATTATCGCAGATTCATTGAGGGATTCTCAAAGATCGTGAAGCCGATGACAAAGCTAACTGAGAAGGGTGCCAAGTTCGTATGGTCCCCTGAATGTCAGGGTGGTTTTGAGGAACTGAAGGCGAGGTTGACTTCTGCTCCTATTCTTGTCGTGCCAGATGTCCAGAAGAACATCACGGTGTATTGTGATGCTTCTCGTCTGGGCTTGGGTTGTGTTCTTATGCAGGAAGGTCGTGTGATTGCCTATGCCTCGAGACAACTCAGGAAGCATGAGCTGAATTACCCTACACATGATCTAGAATTGGCAGCTGTTGTTCATGCTCTGAAGATCTGGAGGCACTATCTGATGGGCAAGAGGACGAAGATCTACACTGATCATAAGAGCCTCAAGTACATCTTCACCTAGCCAGACCTGAATCTCCGCCAACGGAGATGGCTTGAGTTGATTAAAGATTACGATTTGAGTATCAATTATCATCTAGGCAACGCGAATGTTGTACAGATGCCCTGAGCAGGAAGGTCTACTGCAATGTGCTTGAAATCAAGGAGCAGCAGCCTGAGTTGCATGAGGAGTTTGTGAAGCTCAACTTGGGTATTCTTGGCCACACTGATGCAGTAACCTTGGAGGTTGATTCGACCCTTGAGCGTGATATCTGAGCAGGGCAGCTCACTGATGAGTACCTTCTGGATATCAGATAGTCGATCAAGGAGGACAAAACCCCAGGATTCACAGAGGATGATCAGGGTGTCTTATGGTTCAAAGGCAGGATCTGTGTGCCAGATGTGAAGGCTATCAAGGAGTTGATTCTGAGGGAAGCTCATGATTCAGCCTAATCTCTCCATCCAGGCCGTACCAAGATGTACCAGGATCTGAAGCAGTATTACTGGTGGTATGGGATGAAGAGGGAAGTAGCAGAGTATGTGGCCTTATGTGACACATGTCAGAGGGTAAAGGCCCAACATCAGAGACCAGCTGGTTTGCTACAGCCTCTGCAGATTCCAGAGTGGAAATGGGAACAGATCAGCATGGATTTCATCACTGGTTTGCCTAGGACACAGTCTGGATATGACTCTATCTGGGTCATAGTTGATCGGTTGACCAAGGTTTCTCACTTCATCCCGGTCAAGGAGACATACCAGGGTCCGAAGCTGGCAGAGCTGTACATGTCCCGCATTGTGTGCTTGCATGGAGTGCCTAAGATCATAGTATCTGACAGAGGTACACAGTTCACATCTAGATTCTGGCAACGGTTGCATGAGTCTATGAACACCCGCCTCAGGTTCAGTTCAGCTTATCACCCTCAGACTGATGGTCAGACAGAAAGGGTGAATCAGATTCTGGAGGACATGTTGAGAGCTAGTGCACTCCAGAACAGCCAGAGTTGGGATGTGAGTCTGCCATATGCAGAGTTCTCATATAACAACAGCTATCAGGCCAGTCTCAAGATGTCACCCTTTGAAGCACTGTATGGCAGAAAGTGCAGAACCCCTCTATTCTAGAATCAGGTTGGAGAAAGGAAAGTCTTTGGCCCTGAGTCTATAGAAGAAGCTGAAGATTAGGTCAGGCAGATCAGAAGCAACCTGAAGTCAGCTCAGTCTAGATAGAAGAGTTATGCAGATGTCAGACGGCGAGAGCTGGAATTCCAGATTGGGGATTTTGTTTATCTAAAGGTGTCACCTTTCAGAGGTCTTCGGAGGTTTAATGTCAAAGGGAAGCTATCTCCGAGATTCATTGGCCCTTTCAAGGTGATTGACAAGAAAGGCGCAGTTGCTTATCAGCTGGAGTTGCCTGCACGACTGGCAGGTATTCATGATGTGTTCCATGTATCCCAGCTGAAGAGATGCCTCAGGGTTCCAGAGGAGCAGTTGCCACTTGAGGAGCTTGATCTGAGGGATGATCTGACATTCTCTGAGCCGATCAAGATTCTGGACACGATGGAACGAGGCACTCGCAACAAGAGGATCAAAATCTACAAGGTGCAATGGAAGCATTACTCCGAAGAAGAAGCCACATGGGAAAAGGAATATGATCTTCGGGCAGATTTTCCTCACCTCTTCGCTGACTCTTCCTAATCTCGAGGACGAGATTCTTCTAAGGGGGTAGGTTTGTAACACCCTGATTTAATTTTTCCCCAAATTAATTAAATTAATTAGAAATTAAATTGGTTGGTTTATTTATTAGAGGAGGAAAATAAAATTTATTTCATATTATCATGTTACATTCATGCCATTGCATATTTTATTGCGTGGAAAATAAATTTATTAAACCCGTTAGGGCGTACCGAGTTTATTCTATTTAGAAAAGAAATAAAAGAATTTATAAAAGTTTTGTAAATTTAAACTCAAAGTTTTGTTTGTAAAACTTAGGGAAACTATTTTGAAAAGTTTTGCAACTTGATTTGATTTCAAACTGATTTTGAAAGGGATTTGGAAATGAATTTGAAATGAAAAAATAATGCAAACTGGATCAGACCTTGCCTTTTCACCGAAACCGGCCTAGCCCACTCTTCTCTCTTGTTCTTGGCCCAGCCTGCCCGCTCTCTCTCTCCTCACTCTCACCCCAAACCGGCCCGAGCTCTCCCCTCTCCCCCTCGGCCCGGCTAGCCAGTTTTTCCGGCCCGCATCGCATCCCTCCCTCACCCTCCCGCAGCCCACTCTCCCTATCCCTTCTACGTCGCTCGCTCGGCCCGCTCCGCTCGCAGCCGTGCACAGCCCGTCGCGCTCTCCCACTGACACCCGAGCCCCACACCCGCTGACGCTGACAAAAGAGCCCACCTGTGAAGGACCGAAAATGCTAAAGCAAGGCGACCAGAGGGGGGGGGGTGAATGGGAGCCTAAAAATTTCTTCTCGAAATTACGGCCTCTGTCCCAATAAAATCAACCCCGAAAGCTTCGGACTCAAACGTGGTGCCCACGACCCTCGGAAGGAGGGTGGATGATCCCTAGGATCACAGCGAGGCACCACACAAGAGAGCAAATCAAAACTCTCAAAACCCCGAGACAAGTTCGTGCCTAAACAATCCACTCCCAAACGTAGATAGAGGACTACGTCGGGATTCCTCCAAATATCGATGCTAACTAGTAGCAAAGATACCTAGAGAGGTTCCTAGGTGAACTCTAGGAGCAAACGAGGAGTCCGAAGACAAAGCGGAAAAGCCGGGAGGGCCAACGCACTAAACCTCACCCTACAGCCGACTCCCGGACTGTCCGGACTGCTGATCCCGGAGTGTCCGGTCAAGGGCGGACTGTCCACGCCTGAGAGTCCGGACTGTCCGCCGGCAAAAGACCCAAAACCGAACTGTTCTGAAACAGCTCTGGACAGGTCCCGGACAGTCCGCGGTTTGCACGCCGGACTGTCCGCAGTTCACGTGAACAGTGAACTCTGAGCGTCCGGTGCTGCCCTGTGCAGCGTCCAGTGAAGACCCCGGACCGTCTGCGGGTCCTGGCGGACTGTCCGCCGGCTACGAACCCAAAACAGCAAAGCTGCTGCAAAGTCCCTGCTCGGGCCTGGACTGTCCGCGCCCAACACTGGCGGACTGTCCGCCGGTCACCCGAGGGGAAAACGCCCGAGGCCAACAGCCACTGCTCGGCTGAAGCCGCGATGCGCGGACTGTCTGCGGTCTATATGGCGGACTGTCCGCGACCTCCCAGAAAGCGCAAAAACAGCGCGGAACAAACCCAAAATCGATTGGATCTTCACCAAATCGAACGAGGCTGCAAACTAACTTCACCCAAGTGTTCTTCTATGTGTTGGGAAGCTAATCCTAGGATATCATCGCTTCAATCCAAATAAAACATGAGAAATCCGAAGAACACTAGAAAAGGGGAAGAACGAAGAACAAAAATGATTTCGGCCCGATCTACTTGTTCGTGAGGGTAGGGATGAATTCCTTTGGTGGAAACGTTCTCCTCACTTCAAAGAACAAGTTGATTCAAACGGAATCGCAAAAGACGCAACATAGAGGGAGATCGGGAGAGGGGAAAATCGTGGAGAAAAGAAGAACGCGAAGAACAAATTCAAAACGCGAATTCAACAACGAATTTGATCCTTGGATTCAGATGAATGGAAGATTGATTAATCACTTGGTGTCGGGCTACAAGCCAATCCTAGCAACACAAAACTTGGATGGCAAAAAGCTCAAGAACAAGAGCCAACTCTCCCTAACCCTAACCGTCTCTCACAAGAACAAAATGAGAGAGACACCACCAAGCACTCCCAAGGATGCGGCTGCCCTAGCAGCCCGCCTCATATATATAGGCGCACGTCCGAAGACCAAAACGCCCTTACATTAAGCACTCAACCCAAATACCCCTAGGGGTAAAACCGTCCAGTCCGGTCAATCTTCATCCGACGGCCACGCCCGCACATCCGGTAGCTTCGCCTCGACGCGACCTCCCTGATGCCGCCACATGCCGCCACCGTCGACCACCGCGCCTTCCTCATGGATAGCTTCGCCGCCGCGCCAGCCTCTCCACGCCGCCACGCGTCGACCGTCCTTTCGGACCACCCCCGATTTTGAGGCCCAAACCGGTAAACCCGCCAGCCCAGGTTTTGAGGCCCAAACCTGGAAACCGTCCACCCCGTGTTTTGAGGCCCAAACTCGGAAACCTGCAAGCCCAGGTTTTGAGGCCCAAACCTGGAAACCATCCACCCCGAGTTTTGAGGCCCAAACTCAGAAACCGTCGATGATAGCTTTTTGAGGCTCAGCTACCGAACCCGCACCGTAGACGGGATGTGGTTCTCACACCCCGACCACCGGCACCGATGCCGATGCATGTCCAGCCTCCACGCCGGGCACAACGCCTTCGCCTTCCTTCTTGACTTGGCCAACGGCACTTGCGCCGCACGCAAGCCCGTGTCCGACCTCCCGCCAAGTGACATGACTCCAGCACCTTCCTCCCGACTCGGCCGATGCACCACACATCCCCATGTGCTCTTGCTCGCCGATGCCACGTGCCAGCTACCACAGCTTGTCCTCTGGCCTCTGGTCCGCCAGTCCAAGCCTCACGTCTGCCCTTCATCGCTCTGGGTACATCAGCATGGCACGTCCGCCGCACGGCACGCCCATCCTTCACCGCTCCCGATCCGTCGGCATGACACGTCTCTACTTGACCTTCACCTCGCCATAGACCACTGTATCCGAGCTCCACACCTGCACATCAACACAGCCAAGAGACACATGTCGCACACGCACACCAACACAGAAACACCACACAACTCACGCCACCGGTTAGTCATAAACAATAAGCGCATAGCGAGATATGGACTAAACCGGGTAAAAGCCTCAAACCTTCCTCATCAAAGTCAATCATTCATCATATGTGTTCTCAACCTGTCGGACATATCCTCTTCCCCGTCCCGGCCTCTCTCGATCTCGCTTTGAACCCTCTCCGCACCTCGCGCACACCGTCACCACCCCCACCGCTCGCTCTCAACCCCCTTCCCCGAACCCTCTGGCTCTATCCCACTCGTTTGGATTGCGCCGCCACCCTCCCCTCTGCCTACAAAGCGCACCACTCACGCCCTCGCTCCTTTTCCTCCTTCCCGAGTCGTCACTCCCAAAAACCACCATTGCCGAGCTCGGCAAGGGTTTGACTCCACCTCACAGAAACTATTGCAGACCTCTTTCTGGTCGCTAGCGTGAGAGCCGAAGCACGCCGCACCCGGAGGACCTTTCCTGGGCGAAGGCCGAGCCGGAGCACCTCCTCCCCGACTGCACCAGAGATGTTGATCGCCTCGTCGCGGTCTTCTCTGCTCCGAGTCGCGCCGGCTACACGAGCTCCATCTCCGACCCGCTGTAAGCCCTACTTCGATATCCCGTTTCCTCTATGTCTCTACTAGACCCTAGTCATGTTTCCGAGTGCACCCGCCGTTCCAGCCATGGAGCCACCACGAAACCACACTCCCGAACCCCTGACCTGCGACTAGGACAGAGCCCGTGGTTTCGCAGGGAGCTCCGCAATCGAACCCGACTTCCCCCGTGAGCCCTAGTGACCCTTAGGACCCAATCGAGCCACGCCGGTGGCACCAGCAATGGTGGACCGCCGCGCTCGCCTCTCGGTCCGGCAGCCGCACCACCCCGTTCCCTCCCCGTCCTCTCGAAGCTGTCCGATTTCGTCATCTGCGGCCGAGATTAGATGGCCAGCGAACCGGTATGCACCGAGTTCACCGGTGTTGTGGACGCGGTTCGCCGCGCCGAGTCAGCAGGACCACGTCACACGTGGTACAACCGACCAAACAGGTGAAGCCACGTAGGCCCTCACCCGCTTGCACCGCACGGTCTCGGCTGTTTTGCACTTAGGCCCTCCTCCTTTAGGAAAACCAACCCGCGCTACACCTCTACTGTTCGTTGAGTCCAGCGCATTTTACAGTGTGGCCCTTACCGTCTTGAGATATTGAGGCCCGGTCCAGTTGCCGTGTAAATTCAGTTTTTCATTTATTTAAAATACAAATTCAATTTCCAAGTATTTACAGAATTGCCACTGCATTCAAAAGCTTATAACTTGCTCGTTTTAACTCCGATTTGACCCGTTCAACTTCCATTAGTTTCATAATTTTGTTCTCTACACAGTAGAACTATTTCTTTACTGTTTTTGTTCTATTTGATGTACTGTGTTTATTTTACTTTGTGTGTGCCATGTATGTTGATTGGGCCAGAGAGTGCGGAGTTCGAGGACGCCCCAGACTATTCCTGTGATCCTGCAGATTCGACCCAGCCCGCAGGCAAGTGTTCTTTAACATCTTGCACCTATGATTTATTTTACTTTTGGTATTAGAGTAGTTTAGATCCTGTAGTTGCATGCTGGTCATTAAATTGAATCCTATGTTATGGTTTACTAGATTTTGTTATATTATCCTTGTTGCCTATTTTGGGATGTTCGGGTAGGTGTCCTTGCTTAGCCCCGCAGTCACAGATGGGATGGGAGTTAAATATTAATAATCTGGATTAATAATCTATGGAATAAGGGTGGACATGGTAATTTTGTAGTAACATGGTTATTAGGTAAATCCGGCAGGATGGACCTTACTGGTGGTTTTCGTGCCGTGGGACTCGGCAGCTGCTTTTGGTTTTTGGTTCTGGGCTTGTGCTAGATTTATCCTGCCTGGATCCCTAGGACCCGGTTCTCGGAGCATGTAACCCGGTTACACAGCACAACCATGAGGTCTAGATGGGCTGGACCTGGCTAATTAATTAGTTACCTCCAAGTTGAGGGTCTACACGGGGTTTGTTGTAGTGGCTCAAGAGGGGGCCCTGGGGTCATAGACCTTTATACGGGGTGAAACCTTAGAGGTACGTGTGGAACGGACTTGGAGGGGGCTTTGTAAAGGCCTTGTAGTGCGACCCCGCTGTGCACCTTGGTAGTGTTTAGCGTGATGGGGAACGCATGACTCATGGGTAACGATGTGCAAACTCTGAAGAGTATAAAACTGATATATCAGCCGTGCTTACGGTCACGAGTGGCTTGGACTTCTTCGAGATTAGTTGGTTACTGGTTCGGGTCATCTGATGGGCTTCAGGTGTGGTTTGCCTGATGGACTTCAGGTGTGGGTGCTTGGTGCGACTCCAAGTACGGTTGCTTGGTGTGACTCCAATTGTTGGTTGCTCGGTGTGACTCCGAGTGTGGTTACTTTTCTACAGAGTCTGTGTCTATAACCTAGTTAATAGGTGCATAGGATTAATAGGATTAATAGGATGTGTCGCTTTAGGCGCATGAGTCAAACTTTGTTAGCCTACCTTTGTTATAAGCCTCATAAACATATATTTCCTACACTTGCGGAGTACATTTCGATGTACTCACTCTTTCTCTTTGTCCCCCTGCCACCCCACCCAGACGCTGGAGATTACGCCTACGAGGAGCCGGAGTACCCAGAGGACGGTGGCTACGACCCTGACGACCTGTACTAGGATGGCGCTACCCCCGGTTGACCTTCCTGTGGAGTTGGAGTCTAGATTTCTGCGTCTTCATCAGAGTCTTTATTAGAGTCAGTTGTCATGAGAGTCTGTACTTTTCTTTCAGACCCGAGGGTCATTTATGTAATAATGTTCGATATATTAATAAAAGCATTGTTTTGATATTTACTATGATGCCGATATATGTATGTAAATTGATCCTGGCATACATATATTGTGCTCCAATTTTGTTCTTAAAATTGGGGCGTGACACCTCATCATCACCTGGTTCTCATGGTTTCACAACAACCGTCTCAATCGTCGGCGTGGTGGCGCACGTGAGGGCTGTTACGGGTGTGGAGACCCCGATCACTTCGTCGCGAGATGTCCCAAGCGCGACAAGAGCTTCCCCGGCAAGAACCGCAACTCCAGGCACAAGGGCAAGCAGGAGAACAAAGCCAGGAAGAAGAAGAAGAAGGGCGGTTACCGTCGAGAGGACATGGAGAAGGCTTTCGACACCGGCGACGTGCCTTCCTTGCCACTATCAGCGATGGAGAGAAGACCTCCGATGGTGACTCCAGCGACGACGGGTCAGAGCACAAGTTGGAAGAACGTTTCAATGGACTCTGCTTCTTCGGCAACTCCTCCAAGGGCTCCTGCACCATGGCCTTGGATGAAGAGGACCGCAAGTGCCAGGCAAAAGACGCCGCGGCCGACGACGACGACGACTCTTCCGAGGTATCAACCTCTTCTCTTGTCGGCCGTCTTATTGGTCAGTGTGATTCTCTTGTCGAGATAGTTCTCGGGCAGGACAAGCAACTCAAGCGTGCTATCCGAGAGCGCAATGAGTTTAAGGGTAAGATGAATGATGCACTTAAGGAGCTTGAGTTAGCTAGGTCCGAGGTGAAGGTGACCGAGGAGGAGGAGTGTGATGAGTGCACGATGCATATGACCAACTTTTCCACCATGCAAACCAAGTATGCCTCTTTGATTGAGGTATATGATGAGCTGAAGAGTAGGCTAGACTTGGTTGGTGAATGCAAAGTGTGTCCCTCCCTGAAGAAGGAGCTAGAGGAAGTGAAGGCTAGGTCTTCTTTGCTGGGTGCATGCAAGCTTTGTCTAGGCTTGAGAACTGAGTTGGCAGAAGTTAGTGCCAAGCTTGTTGAAGCCATGAAGGCCAACTCAGTTAGTACGTTGTCCGCTCCATGTGAGCGATGCATGGGGATGGAGCTTGAGATTGCCAACTGTCGGCATGACAGGATGCAAACCGAGGAGGAAAACACATACCTTCGGTCCATCCTGAGTTGGATGTCATGTAGCGAGCCATAGTTGGGCATGATGATCAGTCAGTTCAAGAGGGGAACTGATTGCTCAGGAGTAGGCTTTGCTTCAAGTGGGAAGGGCGCTAGTATCTTTGGCAATATCGGTGAGTTTAGCGGAGTGAACCAAGTGAGAAGCCATCCGCTGTCCCTAAGCTCACCAAGATCAATCCACCTGAGCCTCCCAAGCCTATCACTGTGGGGATATAGAGCCCAGGGTACCACATGATGGTACATGGGCCACACCACTGGGGGTCGTCCGACCCATAGGATGAAGGCGTACGGCGCACGACATGCACCGTATGACAATTGTAATCTAGATACAGTACCAACTCGGATACTTACCATGTAACTCTGTCCCTTCGGAATATATAAGGAGGGACAGGGGTCCTCTGAGAGGACACGACACAGCAGATCATAGACAGCAGATCATAGGTCATAAGCCACAAGCCACATCCAATCAATACAACTCGACGCAGGACATAGGGTATTACGCTAACCTAGCGGCCCGAACCTGGATAAACCTCTGTGTTCATCTACTTTTGCCTTGCGTCAACGTCTGGGTCGTCGTCTTGCGCACCTTCCCCTCTAATCTACCACCTTGGGCATATCCCTAGGTGGACTATCGACCATATTTCGTCGACAGTGGCGCCCACCGTGGGGCATGTGCGTACGGACGCCATGACGACTTTGATGGTTTCCTTCCTCGTTTCCATGACCCTTCCGGAGGCTTCACGTTCGTCGTCAGGTCGTTCTCCTCGACCACCGACGTCGACGGCGCTGCCCGGGGCATGGAGGCGGTGCAGGCTTCCCCTGTGCCGAATGGATCTGCTTCCACCACTTCGGCATCGGCGAGACCAGCCTCGACATCTCTTCGAGGTTATCTTCCCCGGCGCTCCGACCATGCTTCCCCGCTATCGGAGACGGCGTGTCGACAATACCGATCTGATTGAATCCATCAATCGGGTCACGGCAAGCATCGCCGACACTCTCGCTCTCGTAGATCTGATCAGAGATCGATCTCCCGAGCACAACGCCGCTCGTACCTCTCGCTCCGACCTCTAACCGGGTCGCAATGATGATTGCCGTAATAAGTGGCGCTATGACGACCATGACCGGGAGGAAAGATCGAGTGCTAGACAACTCCATCACCGTCGATAAGAAGACATCGTTGGCTTGGCTGATCAACTACGACGAGGATTACGAGAAGCTGCTCGACGACCCGTGCCCTACGCTCACTCTGATCATCTACGAGCCAGAAGCGAGCCATCACGTGGTCATCGAGCCATCGACGAGCCACAGTCGAGCCACCGTCGAGCCAACGAGCCATCAACGAGCCACCGTCGAGCCAACGAGCCATCGACGAGCCACCATCGAGCCAATGAGCCATCAACGAGCCACCATCAAGCCACCGTCGAGCCATCGATGAGCCTACGAGCCAAAAGCGAGCCATCATGTCATCGACGAGCCACCGTCGAGCCATCGATGAGCTAATAAGCCAGCGATCCACCCGCGAGCCTACGAGCCAAAAGCAAGCCATCACGTCATCGACGAGCCACCGTCGAGCCATCAACGAGCTACCAACGAGCCGACGAGCCACAAGCGAGTCGTCACGTCATCGTCATCGTCTCACCGCCATCCTCGCCGACCGCTCGTTGACGACTCATCGCCGTCCTCGACGCCTCTCGTCGACTACTCCGTTCGGACGACAATCAAGCTAAGTATTATCTTTCACACCAATCAAATATTTCTTCGATCATGATATATCTCTAGATATCATCGTGTGCCTCCGCGGTCACATTATTCTTTACAATGACTTTTCGTTATTTTTCACCATATATACCATCCTGAGGATGACATATGTGTCTTCCCGAGCAGCCACGTTTACACTCATGCTTTCTAGAGCCGGCCCTGTCTCTGGCTCCTCCCTACACGTGAATGCAGCTCCGCGCTCTGCGTTACGGGTGGTCGGCGGCGGCTCCTCGGTGATGCTGGTGCTCTTATGCGTGCCTGGGCTCCGCACCTTACGCTCTGGAGTTATCGGCTAGCCGGGGCTGGCGACTCAGTTACAAACAAACTGCTCGGGGGAATTTTATTTAATGCTGAGCGTTCAATCCAGCTGTCTGACCGCTGAGCGGCACATGCTGTTTCTTTATCGTTGTGATTTTCTCCATATTTTATTTATACGTCATGTACTACCGTTCTCCGTATTTATTTTTTATGGTCGAGGTTTAGTCAACGAGCTTATCCTTTACGCTCGGGGACTGGACCAGTCATGAAGAACAAGAAGATCATCGCTTGGGACCAGCTGGTCGCTTCGCTCGGTGCTCATCACCTGGCGCTCGGACTTCGCCGCCGACTAGCTGGTCGCTTCGCTCGGTGCTCACCACCTGGCGATCGGACTTCGCCGCCGACCAGCTCGTCGCTTCGCTCGGTGCTCACCACCAGGCGCTCGAACTTTGCTGCCGATCACCTGGTTGGTCGCTCGGTGCCTACCACTTGGCACTCAGACGTCATCGCTAACCAGCTGGCCGTACTCTTCGACGCTCATCAACGGCTACACCGAGAGCTCACCAGCTGAGCTGGGGACTCCTCGGTGCACGGGTTCGTCGACCACCTGGTCGCTTCGCTCGGTGCTCACCACCTGGCGCTCGGAATTCGTCGCCGACGAGCTGGTCGTACTCTTCGACACTCATCGACGACTACAACGAGAGCTTACCATTTGACCTGGGGACTCCTCGGTGTTCAGGTTCTTCACGCCAACATCGTCGGCAGCGCTGGTCGGATCGCTCGGTGCTCACCGCCTAGCGCTCGGACTTCATCACCGACCAGCTAGCCAGAATCCTTGACGTTCATCGACGGCTACACCGAGGGGTCACCAGCTAACCTGGGGACTGCTCGGTGCTCGGACTCGTCATTCGGCAACCTGCTCGAACGACATACTGCTTTCACCATAGTGGATTTATCTTTTTTATAAGCCTGCTACAAGATTTATTCTTCATCTTCTAGCAGCCTTGGGGACTACCGTGTATACATGGCGCTCGACCGCGCATGTATATAAGTCTGATTATTCTCAAGACCCTAGCACCACGTGACCGAGTCACCTGCTGTCAGGCTCGGGGACTAGCTGTGGGGATATAGACCCCAGGGTACCACACGATGGTACATGGGCCACACCACTGGGGGTCGTCCGGCCCACAGGATGAAGGCGTACGGCGCACGACATGCACCGTACGACAGTTGTAATCTAGATACAGTACCAACTCGGATACTTACCATGTAACTCTGTCCCTTCGGAATATATAAGGATGGATAGGGGTCCTCCGAGAGGACACGACACAACAGATCATAGACAGCAGATCATAGGTCATAAGCCACAAGCCACATCCAATCAATACAACTCGACGCAGGACGTAGGGTATTATGCTAACCTAGCGGCCCGAACCTGGATAAACCTCTGTGTTCATCTACTTTTGCCTTGCGTCAACGTCTGGGTCGTCGTCTTGCGCACCTTCCCCTCTAATCTACCACCTTGGGCATATCCCTAGGTGGACTATCGACCATATTTCATCGACAATCACTAAGGATGGAATCCTTGATGAACCTCCCAAGTGTTCACCTCGCAAGCAAGTGTGGGTTCCCAAACCTAACCATCTTAGGAACACACTTGACACCCTTCCTGACGTCTCTAGTGATCCCCTTCCGACAGGAAAGTAGCCGGCTAGAGTGCACAACCCTCGCAACCATAGGAACCAACAACCCAAGAGAGTGGTGAGGTTCGAGTGCAAGTACTGTCACCGTGAAGGTCACCTAGCTGAGTTTTTCTTTCGGAGGAAGAGAGACGCTAGGAAGGAGTTGGCGCTGAACAACTAGGCCAGGCACCACCCTCTCCATGGTGTGCAAGGTCAGAGAGTTCAGAGGAAGGGCGCTAGACCTGGAGGTGCACCCCCTCAGGCAGCTAGGCCCCAGGCCGCTAGACCACAGGGTGGTGATCATGCCCGTCGTGATTCCGGTCGTCCTCAATACGATCGTGAGCCGGGTGTAAGAGGCTTTGCTGCTCAGTCCCATAGCAAACCACCTTTTTAGCTTGGTGGTGATCGCTTTGCTCAAATGGGACATGTAGGTCAGTTTGGAGGTTTTCCGTTCCATAGCGGACCACCCTTTCAGGTTGGTGGTGATTGCTATTCACCCATGGGACGAGGACAGTTTGGTGTTGCTTCTAACACTTTTTCTGGGCCTATGACACAACACTGGTATCCTTCTCAATATACTAACCCCAGTGTTGTGTCATATGCTCATTTCCTACCTTTCTATTGATACAGGAACTTCGGTTGGAGAACATGTGACTCATGGATTTCGGGTGTTCGCGCCACATGACCGGAAAGAAGGAATGGTTCTCCAGCCTAGACCCCGTGATGCACAAGGAGTACATCACTTCCGGGGATAATAGTAGAGGTAAGGTTGTTTCTCATGGAGCCATTCGGCTAAATGAGAATTTTTTTCCTCAAATATGTGGCTTTGGTTTCCAACTTGCATTTCAATTTGCTTTCTGTTTCACAACTTCTTGAGGACGATTTTGATGTGCGCTTTAAGAAGGGTTTGAGTCGTGTTTTGGACCCTCGGGGAGATCTTGTTTGTTGGATCGTTCCTTTTGGTCGTGTTTTCAAAGCCGATTTTTCTCGCTCTTTAGGCTCTGCTAGATGTTTGATGGCTGGTCCTTCTTCTGATTTGTGGAAATGGCATAGGAGGCTCGGTCACTTGAGTTTTGACTTGCTTGCAAGACTTAGCTCACTTAGCCTAATCTGAGGATTGCCGAAGCTTAAGTTTCAGAAGGACCTTGTTTGCCATCCTTGTCGTCACGGGAAGATGGTTGCTGCTTCTCACCCACCTGTTAATCAGGTGATGACAAAGCGATCGGGCGAGCTTTTACACATGGACACAGTTGGTCTAGCTCGGGTTTGCTCAGCGGGTGGGAAGTGGTACGTTCTAGTGATCGTTGACGATTTTTCGAGGTACTCTTGGGTGTTCTTCTTGGAGGGTAAGGATGAAGCTTTTTCTTTTGCTCGTGATTTGATTTTGAGGTTAGAAACTGAGTTTCCCCCTGATACTATTAGAGCTATCCGTAGCGATAATGGTACTGAGTTTGATAACTCGTAGTTTGCCTCCTTCTGTTCTTCTCACAAAATCGAGGATCAATTTTCTTCTCCTTATGTCCCCCAGCAGAACGGTGTTGTCGAACGCAAGAACCGGACCCTTGTTGAGATGGCTAGGACGATGCTCAATGAGCATAGGACTCCTAGGCATTTTTGGGCCAAGGCGATCAACACCGCTTGCCATGTTTCAAATCGCATCTTTCTTCTTGCTTTCATGAAAAAGACTTCTTATGAGTTGCATTTTGGATGGGTACCCAAGGTGTCTCATTTTCGGGTATTTGGGTGCAAGTGCTTTATCCTGAAGCAAGGCAATTTGGACAAATTTGAATCTCGCTCTGCTGATGGCGTGTTTCTTGGTTATGCTTCGCATTCGCGCGCTTATTGAGTTCTTAACCTTGAGACTAACTGGATAGTGGAGACATGCGAGGTCACATTCGACGAGACTATGCCTTGTATTTCCTCTGCTTTTGATCTTGCAGGAGATCAAGAGATTGGAGAGATGATTTTTATGGAGGAGGAGCAGGAAAATGCCGATTGAGGTGATCCCGAGCCAACTCCACTGGCTGCCCCTATCGACCCTGCGACGACTACTTCAGCTCGAGGACCCGATCCCATGACTTCTTCTTCCTGGGGTCCTCTAGAGCCGCCTCTCCAGCGAGCACCGGCTGCACCTGAGGGAGCGACAACATCTGGCTAGGGGGAGGCTACTTCGGCGAGGCAAGCGCCCCGAAGCATTCAGCAAGCACACCCCCCGCAGCAGATGATCGACAGCATTGACCAGCGAGTTACACGGTCGCGAGCGTATGGAATCTCACACTTTGCTCATTCTGCATTCGTTGCTTCTTTTGAGCCCAAAGATGTTGGACATGCTCTTTCTGATCCTAACTGGGTTAATGCCATGCATGAGGAGTTAGAAAACTTTGAGCGAAACCAAGTTTGGACCCTAGTTCCACCACCACCAGAATGCCACCCTATAGGTACCAAATGGGTTTTCAAAAACAAGCAGGGTGAGTGACGGACCAGGATGTCAGAGATAACATCAGAAGATGATTACTCTGACTAACTCTGGACGGCATGGGAGATCCGAAGACTTGATACAAAGTATACATGGATTAGGACTCTCATTAACTTAGTCGAGTTCTTGAAGAAAGTCTTGTAATTAGAATAGGACTCCTCTGTTGTAACCGACTAAGACTCGGTATGCGCCGTGCTTCACCTGGATATATAAGGGGAAGCAGGCGCCGACCCCTATCATTGAATCTTGAATCATAACGCACGGCACACGCCGCACTGGACATAAGGTATTATGCTATTAAGCGGCCTGAACCAGTATAAATCGATGTCCCTGTGTACTCGCCGAGTTCTACGAACGCCGATCCCCACCGAACAAATCGTCTGAGAACCCTCAAGACAAGTTGCCGGTTAACAAACACCGACAGCTGGCGTGCCAGGTAGGTGTTTTCGGCGCAATTGCGATCAAGAGTTCGATGGACCTCAAGATCAACAATTTTTTTCGAAGACTTTGGTTTTTGGTGCTGATCCATGGAGATGACGCAAGCAAATTTGTCGAGGATAATTGACTAAGTAAACATGATTATCCTTCTGATATGCTCCAATATGGAATCTGACCGGATGTTTTGAGTTTGACATGGACTTCCTGCCAAGTTTGATTACGGCAAGATTATTGCACGACAAATCAAAACTCCACGTCCAGCTGATCAAGCCAGAGCGAGATTATTCCACCTGAAGCAGTCCGCGCGCACGCAGCAGCTGTATGACTTCCGCTCTCCGCCGAAACTGAGTTCGGGTCCGACTCCAAGTGCGGATACATGGGTGTATGCCGAGTCTCGAGTGATGAGTGATTGTCAACTAGAATGATGTGCATGTTCTTTAGCTTGTGTTGTGCAGGTATCGAGCACGGATACAGTGATCGAAGGCAAGGTGAAGGTCAAGCAGAGACGTGCCGTGCCAATGGACCGAGAGTGGCGAAGGGCGGACGTGAGGCTTGGACTGAGGGACAGGTGGCCTAAGGATCAGCTGTGGTGGCTGACAGCCTGGGACAGTGATGAGCGAAGACTTGTGTGTGGACGGGGTGCACGGGCGGTGCATCCCCTCTACGGCTCGGTTTGAAGGTTGAGCCACAGAAAAATCATCGAGTGGACGGTTTCCAGGTTTGGGCCTCAAAACCTGGGTGCTGATGGTTTCCGAGTTTGGGACACAAAACTCGGGCTGAGGACGGTTTCCAGGTTTGGGCCTCAAAACCTGGGCGCTACGGGTTTCTGAGTTTGGGCAACAAAACTCAGGCGATGGACGGCTGGTTTCCCGGTTTGGGCCTCAAAACCGGGGGTTGGTCGTGAAGGCTGGTTTCCCGGTTTGGGCCACAAAACCGGGGGCGGAGTCTGTGAAAAGGACGAGCAGAGCGGTGGCGGCACGGGGCAGCAATCAGTGAGGTTGCGTCAAGGCAACGCTACCAGTTGTGCGGGCGTGGCCGTCGGATCGCCACCTACGACGAGTTGGTCCAGAATAACCCTAGGGTTTAGCTGGTTCGCTCTGTAATTTGTTAGGTGTGGAGTGGGAACTAGAATTAGGATAAGTAGAGGGAGACACCCACCTCCCATCTTATCTCAGCCATTGCTATTTTCATTCTAGGGTTTCCTGCTCTCCCACATCCCTGCTGTAGCTACTGAGATCCGCAGAGACGGTGAACAATATCTCTGTGTATTTGCTTTTTGAAGAAACGAGACCGTAATCTCATTGTCTCCTCGTGGGGATGAATTTTGGCTGGCAATTCATGGTTCGATTCGCGTTTTGAACTTGTTCTTCGCGTTCTTCGCTTTCTCCATGATTTTCCCGTCACTCGTTCTCTGTCCTCGTTGAGTCTTTCGCGATTCCGTTTGAACTGAGTTGTTCTAGATCGTGAGGCACATCTTTCAACCGAAGGAATTCACTTCTAACCTCACGAGCTAGTAGATCGATCGATTTTCGTTTCGAAACGGCTTTTGTCTCCCTTTTCCCAAATCTCTTCAATTCATTGATTTGGAGATAGGTTTGAGCCATGATCTTCTAGAAGTAGCTCACTATCATCCTTGTGACTCCTCTCACCAAGTTTGATCCCTAGAGGATTTGTTTTGGGTGAGATTGAGTTGAATCGGTGGATGAACAGGTGGTTTCGGGGTGACCGGACGCTGGCCACGGGTTGACCGAACGCTGACTCCGTGCGTCCGGTCGTTGAATGTTCAGTGAGTGTTTTCCTCGTAACTGACCGGACGCTCTGAAACCTAGTGACTAGACTCACAGCTAGCACTGTTCACCGTTGCTACGTTGTGACCGGACGCTTAGTTCACCTGACCGGACGCAATTCTTCTCAGAGTCCGGTCGTGAACAGAGAGCATCCAGTATGTGATTTTCTTGACTTGACGCGTCCGGTCCTTGCTAATCAGACGCATCCAGAGTTCTGTCAGTGCTGTTAGTCACGTTTTCATCCGCAGTTTAGTCGTCTGACTTCCGATTTGAGATCCGCTTTTTGTGTTGGATTTTCGACTCTATGCTCTACAAAAATCGGGCTTCCTGCTTTGCAAAATAGCCTGAATCCCCCTCGCGTTGCTCAGGGGAGGTTGAGGTAACCCAAAGTCCATCCTATCACTAGTTGATCTACGTGGACATGGGCAAGGAAGTTTTTGTGGTGTCTCACTGTGTTCCTAGGGAACATCCACCCAATCTTTTGGGTCGTGGACATCACCTGTGTCAACTTTGCTCTTGGGGGTAATTCTTCGGACAGAGGCTATTAGTTTTCTGAAAAGAAATTTAAAGCTCCCATTCACCCCCCCTCTGGTCGCCTTTGGTAGTACTTTTGGTCCTTCAATTGGTATCAGAGCGGGTTAAGGATCTTCCACCATAGCCGGTTCCAGATCCACAAAAGGCGACATGGATCGCGTCGTTGGAAAACCGCCGTTTTTTGATGGGACGAACTATGCGTATTGGAAGATACGCATGTCGGCCTATCTTCAGAGTTTGGGTGCTTCCATCTGGGATATTTGCAACTCTGCTGATTATGTGGTCTTGGCTGCTCGTGCTACTCTGCATCAGATCGATGAGCACGATGCCAATAGCCGAGCCCGTAATGCTCTTTTCTCATGCTTAAGCATGACGGAGTTTGATCGCGTTTCTCACCTCGCTACGGCTCGGGAGATTTGGGCTACCCTCATGCGCTTTCATGAGGGAACCACTCAAATCAAAACCCGTCTCTACGAGTCGCACAAGCGAGAGTACGAGAACTTTTGACACATGCCTGGCGAGAGCATAGAAAGTTTATTCGCTCGCTTTCAGGTGATTGTCAATAGGATGAGGGCTAACAAGGAGTTGTTGCCTTTTGACGATCATGAGAGGGCTTTGAAGCTTTTACACACTCTCGATCGGTCGGTGTGGGATTCCAAGGTTCGTGCGATCATCGAATCGCCTAACTATGAGACCCTCACGTGCAACGAGCTCTTTAGTAAGCTCAAGTCCAGAGGATTGATGCCATGGCGAGGGCTTCTTATGAAAATCCTTCTGGCCCGTCGATGGCTTTGCTTTCTGGCTCTTCTGCTAACCCCTCTGGAGAATTTGCACTCTCTTCTCTTCTTTCTGTCACAGAGAAGCAGCTGGAGTTCATGGGGGATGACGAGTTGGCTTTGCTCGCCAACCGGTTCTCGTGGTTCCACAACAACCGCATGAACCGTCGCCGCGGAGGAGGACGCTCGGGTTGTTTCGAGTGCGGCGACCCCAACCACTTCATCGCCAATTGCCCGAAGAAGAACAAGCAAGTCTTCGGCAAGGCAGATCATGGGCACAAGTATGACTCCGGCAAGCGCAAGGAGAAGTACGTCCCCGCGAAGCACAAGCGGAAGGGTGGCTTCAACAAGGAGTACATCAAGACGAAGTAATTGGAGAAGGCCCAGGCTGAGTAGCGTACATTCTTCGCCATGCTCAGCGACATCGACGACTCCGATGATGACTCCACTTCCTCAAGCGACGACGAGTCCGAGAAGAAGAAGAGGATCGAGGACAAGCTGAACGGCCTCTGCTTCCTCGCCGACAATGAGGGCTTCTGCACCATGGCCCTCGGCAAGGAGGTCGACGGAGAGCGGGAGGAGATCCCTCAGAATGACAACGACGACGAAGACACCTCCCAGGTATTTCAGACCCCCGACGAGCTTTCTGCTGAGGTTGAGAAACTTACTGCCGCCCTTCTTAGTCAAGATAAGTTGCTTAGGCGTGCTGCTAGAGAGCAGAAGGTGTTTAGGCAGAAGTGGGAAGATACGGTGAAGGAGCTTGAGTTTGCCAAGTCCACCGTAGTTGTCTCTGAGGAGGGTGAGTGCGAGATGTGCATCACACACATGACTGACCTTCTCACTTTGAGAAGTAAGTATGCTGTGTTGGTAGGAGAGGTGGATGAGCTTAGAGCTAGATCTTCGCTGCTTGGTGCCTGCAAGTCTTGTGCAGGCTTGCAATCCGAGTTGGCAGAGAAGAATGCAAAGATTGTGTCTCTTGAGAAGGCCAGCTCGGATAGCACTTGTGTGTCTAGGTGCATTTTGTGTGAGGACTTGGAGATGGAGATTGCGAATGTGAAGCATGACAAGATGCAAACCGAGGAGGAAAACACATACCTTCGGACCATCTTGTCATGGGTGTCTTGTGGTGAGCCGCAGCTTGGGATGATGATCTCCCAATTCAAGCGTGCTGCTGGAGGTCCAGGTGTAGGCTTTGCTCAGGGTGTTGAGTGTGCTTCATCTTTTGGCAAGGTTGGAGAGTTTAGTGGTCTTAACTCGAGTGAGAAGCCCAACTCCACCACTACTCCCAAGCTTACCAAGATTCCACCCAAAGAGCCTCTCAAGCCTAACACTAAGGATGGTGTGTTTGTTGAACCTCCGAGAGCTCCACCCAAAAAACAATCATGGGCTCCAAAACCAAACCACCTCAAGAACAAGCTAGACACAATGCCACCTATCCAAGAGGAGCTTATGCCACAGAAGGGCAAAGTGATCCACACCCACTACCGTGAGTACCAACAACCCCCTATGAGAGCGGTGAGGTACCATTGTGAGCACTGTGAGAGTGATGGACACTTGAGTGAGTTTTGCTTTCAGCGCAAGAGAGAGGCGCGCCATGCAAAGGAGATGAACAACACAGACATGTACCATCCTTTCCATGATGTACATGTGCCGAATGTTCAAAGACGTGCTGCTAGGCCTAGAGGCCTAAAGCCTCAAGTTCCTAGGCCTAGGCCGCGGAGAGAATGTGCCCGGCAGGAGCCTGCAGTTGTGGGCTATGGACCCCGTGGCGGTGGCTTTGTAGTTGAGCGTTTTCCCCCCATCGCGTTTTGAGTATCGCAATGGATGCTCTCCCCTTAGCGGACCACGTTTTCCTCTACGTGGTGATCACTCTTCCCGTAGGCGTGCTAGGAATGGTTTTTCTGCTGACCGTTCTTTTGAGCAGCCGGCCCAACACTGGTATTCTTCCTACTTCACTAACCCCAGTGTTGGACCGTATGCTCACCCTACGTCTTTTTATTGATGTAGGTAAAACGATTGGAGAACGTTTGGTTGGTGGATTCTGGTTGTTCGAGACACATGACCGGAAACGCCAAGTGGTTCTCTAGTCTTAGTCCGGTCGCCGGAAAGCAGTTTATCACCTTCGGCGACAATAGCAAAGGTAAAGTATTGTCTCGTGGGTCGGTGCGAGTTAATGAGCACTTTGTGTTGCGCGATGTTGCTCTTGTTTCTAACTTGCATTTCAACCTTCTTTCTATTTCGCAACTTTTTGATGATGACTATGAAATTTGTTTTAAGCCGAATCTCAGTCGTATTTTGGATCCTCAGGGCAATCTTGTGTGTTTGATTTCGCCTTTTGGGAAAGTCTTTCGTGCAAATTTCTCGGAGTCGTTTGGAGTTTCTCGTTGTCTTTTGGCTGGACCTTCCTCCTCTGATCTTTGGAAGTTGCATAGGAGACTAGGACATTTGAGCTTCGACTTGCTTGCAAGGCTTAGTTCACTTGGCCTAATCCGAGGATTGCCCAAGTTGTGCATGGAGAAGGATCTTGTTTGCCATTCTTGTAGACATGGGAAGATGGTTGCCGCTCCCCACCATCTAGTAACTCAGGTCATGACCAAGCGCCCAGGAGAGCTTTTACACATGGACCATGTTGGTCCGGTGAAAGGTCCTAGTTTGGTTTTGGTAATTGAGTGACAACTTAGGTGGACTAATATGTGTTTGAAGTGAATTACACAGGTGATTAGTCCATAGGTGATCATGTGTGAGCAACATATGCCATAGAGGTGAAATGGCTTGGAAGATGTTGCAAGGCTCACACATGTGAAGAAGGAGCTTAATGCACATGAAACATGACATGTGGTCATGTGGCTAAGATGGTGAAGATCAAGGCAAGACTTGGCTTGATGGACCGGTTGCAAAGGTGAAGGGCAAGTTGGAGGCTTTGAAGCCGTTGGTACCGAGTGTCGGGAGGCTTAAGCAAGACTTGGCGCCGAAGGACCGAAGCGATGGTGAAGAGCAAGTGATGTCAAGATCGATGGACCATGGAGGCCATGTGATGATATGAAGTGGATCATATCATTTGATGAAGAGGTTGGTGCATGTGTTGCATCAACACATGGAGGAGATGGAATGGAATGCGCAAGGCAAAGGTATACTTATAGGGCATTTTATTTCACCGGTCATAGGTGTGTAGAGAAGATTATGACCGGGTTTATGATAGATGGCCGTACTATTAAGAGGAGCAAACTTGTTTGCATATCGGTCATCTAGTGCCACTTGAGCGATCTAACTTTGAGATGTTGTTAGGATCGAGTGGTGTGGTGAGAGCAAGTGAAAATCCTTTGAAAAATGATTGTGAAAATGCTAACACACATGCACATGATGGTGTACACTTAGTGGTGTTGGCACATTTGCAAAGGAGAAGGTGTTGGAGTTGATTTGGATCAACTCGGAGAAGTTTCAGAGAAAGCTTTGGTTGAAAAAGAGAAGCGATGGATCTTGGATTGCAATTCTGTACTAATCCTTTGTGATTTGGATCTTGTATTCATGTGGGATGTGTAGCCCTCTGAATAAGCTTTCCAAAATGTCCAAGATCATCGAAATCGGAGTTCAGAGCTAAGAGTTATGGTCGTTTTAGCGCGGAGGTCAGTTTTGGCCTAGAGGTAGTACCGACCCTACTACCGACCCTGATGCCGGTAGTACCGCTATAACCTCGGTACTACCGACCCCTCCGCGAGCAGATCGCAAAACTCTCTGTTCGGGGGAGTTTTTTGCCTACCGGTAGTACCGCCATAACCTCGGTAGTATCGGGCTCGGTAGTACCGACCATGGCGTCGGTAGTACCGAGGTTCGAAGTGGTTTTTCAGGCTCTCTGTGTAGATCTAGTTTTTGCCTAGAGGTAGTACCGCCATAACCTCGGTAGTACCGACCCTACTACCGACCCTGAGGCCGGTAGTACGGACCCTACAACCGACCCCTCTACCGCCCGTGTTAGAAAGGCGATTCTAACGGTCCTTTTGACCGCCGGTAGTACCGACCCTTGGGTCGGTAGTACCGACCGAAGGCGTGGAAGCTCGGAAAAAGGGGAAAACGGCTAGTTTGTGGCTCCCCTCTATAAATAGAGGGGTGGCCGACCCTTGGGAAAGGTTGAGCACCCTAGGGACTTTGTGTCCATGGTTGGGAAGTGCTTAGGAGCCCTCTAACTCTCATATGCTTATTAGTGCTTATCCGATTGTGTGAGTGAGCGATTCTAGTGCGGTGCATGAGAGATTGCAAGAGTTGGCACTAGGTGTTCGAGTTGCAAGCCGGTGTGCTTATTACTCTTGGAGGTTGCCACCTCCTAGACGGCTTGGTGCGTGTCTCCGTCGTGAAGCCCGCGTGAAGATTGTGCGTGGCTCCGGAGAAGCTTTGTGAGGGGCATTGTGCTCGCCCCGCGGGGGATCGCGAAGAGCAACTCTAGTGGAAAGAGGCGTGAAGAGCGCCAAGTGGTCCGGCCGGATCAAAAGCTAGAGCTCTTGGTGAGCACTCCATCGTGGAGAGGTTGGCTTAGTGTCACCACTAGCGAGAGGATCGGCGGCAACGTTGGGCTTGCTTCAACGGGGACTAGCTTGGTGGCAACCAAGTGAACCTCAGGATAAAATCTTGTGTCCCGTCCCTTGTTGCTCTTATTATTCTTGTTTCCTTGCATATTGCGCTTGTTCTTGTGTTCTTCGTGTTCTTCCTCCCTCTATCACTCTATCTTAGGTTGGGAAGGCTCGATCCACATTTTGGCAAGGAATCAAGACGTGAGGAAGCTACAATCGTCGTCTACAACATCTAGGGAAGTGGGGTAATTGCTAGATCTGAGATTGCATCTCACCCCCTTCGATTTCGTAGCTTCCTGCAGGTGCTCGGTAGTACCGGCTTGGAAGCCCGGTAGTACCGGCATCGGTAGTACCGGCCCTACAGCTCGGTAGTACCGACTGCCTACTGTTTGCACTAGCTTGTATTGCAATATTTATTCTTGTGCTAGTGTTTAGTTGCTTAGTTTGTGTAGCTAAGTTGAGCTCTCTAATTTGGCTTGGGTAGCCTTGTTATTGAGCATTGCTAGTGAGCTTAGGCTTTGTGCTTTGCTTGCTAGATTGCTTAGGAGCTCCCCCGTGCTTGAAGTACTAGTTGCATAGGCTTCTGTGACCTTGCTTCTAGAATTGGTTAGGTGAGCTCTTGCTAGCCCGACACCTTATTTGCATTGATTAGGATCTTTTGTAAGGTGTCATAGAGTATAGGTAGAGGGGTGTAGTCTTGGCTAGACCGATAGTTTTAATTCCGCATTTGTTTCGGTTAGCCGCTCCAATTAAGTTTAATTTTAAAAGGGACTATTCACCCCCCCCCCTCTAGTCTGCCATCTCGACCCTTCAAGTGGTATCAGAGCTAGGTCTCTCATTTGTGGTCTTTACCGACCCGAGAGGATGGCGACTTACGGGCTAGGCATTGATTGTCCACACATTTTTGATGGCACTCACTTTACACGATGGAAAACTTGGATGATGTGTAATTTCAAGTTTATTTGCCCTCAAATGTGGTGGATCGTAGATGTAGGCTTTTCTTATGTGTTGGATGAAAAGAATCTAACTCAAGCACAAGAGAAATGCCTAGATCTCGAGTGCCAAGCTACTAACATCATTTTTAGATCTTTGCATGATGATATCTTTAGTGAGATCATGGATATGGAGTCCTCCCATAACATGTGGAAGTACCTAAATGACAAGTATGGGAGTGATCCAAATGATGATGATGTTAGTGAGCCCGAGAAGGAGGCACATGAGGATGTTGAGCATGACCACAACATGGCGGTTGTGGAAGATTGCTCCACCTCATGGTCAAGTGATGAAGATGATGATCAATCCACAAGATCACTTGACAAGGATGATGGCTATGAGAGTGATGTCTCCACAAGCTCTTCCTCTACACCACATTGCTTCATGTCACACGGTGACACCAAGGTATCATTTGCAAATGTGGTAGTTGATTGTGATGATCCAAATGTAGAGCTTGTATGTAGACTCACCAAAGCTTTAGAAAATGAGATGTCTAAAAATGCAAAATTGGAAAAAGAAAACTCATTTCTAAAGTATGCATGTGAACAACAAAAATATCTACTTTATGTCACTACTTGTTCACATGATGAGCTTAAATTGACTCATGAGGAACTTAGTGTTGCTCATGACAACTTGGTACAAGGCCATGCTTTTCTCACTAAGAAGCTTTCTAATGTAGAAACTAAAACTAGTGAGAGCTCATCATTTGGGTCAAATGATCAATCACATATTTGTGCTAACCCTTGTGATGTAGAGAAGAAGCATGTATCCACCTCTTGTAATGATTTATTATCTATGCCATGTTCTTCACATATAGATGCTTGTTCTACTTCCTTGTGTTGTGAGACTAACATTTTGAAGGAGAACAATGAGCTCAAAAGTGAAGTGAAGAACTTGAGCAACAAGTTAGAGAGGTGGTGTAGATCAAAGGTCACCCATGAGCACATGATGAAAAATCAAAGAAGCTATGGTGACATGAGTGGCATTGGCTTTGACAAAAGCAATGTCAAAGGCAAGAGATGGGGCAAGAGAAGACATGAAAGAGAAATGAAGAAGCAAGAACAAGAAAAGCTATCTCATTTCATGTGCTATCAATGCCATGAGATGGGACATCTTGCAAAAGCTTGCCCCAACAAGAAGAAGCCCCAAGATCAAATCAAGATCAACCATGAAGATGATGATATGGGGAAGAAGACAAGAAGGGGAGGTAGAACATCAAGATCAACACAAGACCTCGCCCAAGTCAAGTGCTATGAATGTGAGAAGATGGGTCACTTTGCGTCAAAGTGTCCCAACAAGCTTGAGAAGAAGGCTCAAGCAACCCAAGTGAGGCAAGGCAATGAGAAGCAACACATGAGCAAGGAAGAGAAGGCTCAATCAAGAAGAAATTGCTACTCATGCCGGGAAAGGGGACACATGGCTCATTCATGTCCCCTAGGTAACATTCCTAAGCCTATTTCAATTGCTAATGATTCTATGCTTAGGAAGGATGATAATAGTACCTCTAAGACTACCATTACAACTCATCCTGCTATTCATACTAAGGCTATGCCAAAGTATGTTGCACCTAACTTGAGAGGACCCAAACAAGTTTGGGTACCATCAACTAGTGGATGAATGTGTGTAGGTACCATGACATTGGAGACTTGATTCAATTTGTTCTATGTTGATCATCATGTGATTGAATCAAGTAATGAAGCTTAGTGCAAATCCATCCCAATGCCAAGACAAAAGAGTGAAGTCCAAGTGTTACAACATACAAGTGCAAAAGATCAAGTTGTGGTGGTAAAATGGAATATTTGAAGGCTTGCAATCAAATTTAGTTGAAGCTTGCTTTTGGATGATCATGAGCTACTAAGGTATATCTCTAGTTGATCATGTTATTTTAGATGCATATGAGATGATTGAATCGGATATATATGCATATGTTGCTTGCTATAAGATGATTGAATGGATTTGATGCTTAGTGATCAAAATTGAGTTAGTTTGAATGGATATGTTCATGAGACTTCTTTTAGTAAGTGATTTGAATGGATATATGTCTTGTGAGAGTATTCAAACATGTTAGCTCAAGTTTGATTCAAATTGGTAGAGTATAGCTCAATTGCTCCAAGTTGTCAAAAATCTGAAATCTGAGCTAGCTGTGATAATAGCCATGTTTGAATGATCAAATCTATTTGGATTGGCTTGAAATTTGGTACACATGCTCTACACTTATGATATTAGTTTCTGTGCAAAATTCATGATTATTGGATAAGATATACTTTGGTTTTGGAGTAGATCTTGTCAACTATAGTGCAGCAGCTTTCAGCATGTAGTACTATGGAAAGAATTGAAATCTGGTAGCAATCTAGAAAGCCAATGAAGCTCAAATTTTTATGGCTGCTAGAACACTTAGAGAGGCACATCTCCACCAAATGTCATAGTCATTGGACTTATATTTTGGGAGATATGCATGTTTCTTTGAGAAGGACAGAATTTGCCAGAAAAGTGACAATTATTGGATTAATCTAGAGTCACTTTGATTGAAAGGCCCTCAAGTTGGAATCATGTTTATAAGTGTTTGAGGGACCTATGTTTGGTTTTGAGATGAGCTAGAAGTATGACAAAGATGAGTACAAGTTCATTTGATTGAAGAGTGTATTTGGCACACATTTGGTACTCAAATTGAAGATCAAGACCAACATCAAGATGAAGAGAAAGATCAAGTCCTAGTATCAATTGAAGATCATTTGGAAGAAAGAAAAGGACTCAAAGAAGGAAGAGTTGAACTCAGGCAACCTTGCAAGAAGCTTCCATCATGATGAGTTCACCATTGGATCAATCAAACAAAGGCATTTCGAGTAAGGATCAAGGATGTTCTTTGGAGAGAGGTCACTTCTCCCTTATGTAGGGGCTTGCCGCCTTTTGTAGGTTATCCAAGTGTGGTACTTGGAAGGCTAATATGGAAGTGGTGATTCAAAGGATATTTGAGATGCTTAGTTGAAGCAATGAAAGGATTGACCAAGCAAAGCAAGCAACATCCAAGATAGAAAAGCAAATCTTGCCAACTCAAGTGGTATTTATATGCAAGCAAAGGTCAAATGAAGAAGCAAGCCAACCACAACAAGATAGTGCACTTGATCATATGGGTGAAGATTTGATTCTTTCAATTGGTATCTATTGGTCTTCACCATGGACTTCACATTGCTATTTTCGGAGTTAGAATCAAATGACTAACCTCTACTCCAAGATAGCAAGGTATCATTGTATGTCATATGCATTCATACTATGCTTAGGACTTGATTAGAGCATATAGACATCCTTGTGATACTATCTAGGAGCATCCATGAAAATCAAATGTTTTGATGCTTATATGATGCCACTATTGCTTCTATGCTTTACATGATCTAGTGGTAACATATAACATGTTTATGGGCTTGCAATCCTAGTGTTTAATCTAGAGAATGAGCAATGGAACATTTAACCAATGTGAGTAAGATAACCATTGCAAAAATGTGTGAAGAAGCTTACTCTAGAGCAAACAGTGTTAAATGTTTCATGCAAATGATCTAGGTTGAACCACAAATGAAATGAAACAAACATCTCTCTCTTAACAAATTTGAACCTCCTTTATGCAAACCTTTTATGGAAATAGATGACAAAGGGGGAGAAAGTATAACAAAGATAAAATGAAAGGGGGAGAACAAAGATAAAATGAGGGGAGAGAATGTAAAGATAAAATGAAAATGTTTTTGAGCACACAAGTAGGGGGAGCAAGCTCATGAACTTGGTTGTTGCATTTGATATGTGCATAATCATGTGCTTGCTTGCATTGCATAAGCTTTCAAAGCTTTCAAATCTTATATGCATGCTTGTGTGGTATATGCTAGTTATAGGGCTTAATTGATGATTTGATAACTAGCATGCATAGGTTGATAGCTAGACTTGTGCTTTTCATGCAAACTAGACCCTTGCTTCTAAAGTTGATCTCACGGGGTTTTCTAGTTTTTATGATGTCTAGCTACTCTTGGTGCTAAAGAAGGTGTACAACTATGAACTTCATCGATAACACGCTTCAAAGGTTATTCTATACACCTTAGCACTTTTTGGTAGTAATTACTCTCCCACACTTCGATATCTATGCATATGTGCAAGTTTCATTTTCAAACACTCTAGCACATATGTAGGGGGAGCTAATACTACCAATTCGGATTTGTGCTACTTGTCCAAAATCCTTTACACATGGTAAAATAGCTTGGGCAAGCAACATGAATCCAAACCAAGTTAGCAATTTACATTCTTGTGAAGTGCTAGCTTGGAATAAGCTTAATTTCCATATCTTTGTAGAGTTGTCATCAATTACCAAAAAGGGGGAGATTGAAAGGTCCTAGTTTGGTTTTGGTAATTGAGTGACAACTTAGGTGGACTAATATGTGTTTGAAGTGAATTACACAGGTGATTAGTCCATAGGTGATCATGTGTGAGCAACATATGCCATAGAGGTGAAATGGCTTGGAAGATGTTGCAAGGCTCACACATGTGAAGAAGGAGCTTAATGCACATGAAACATGACATGTGGTCATGTGGCTAAGATGGTGAAGATCAAGGCAAGACTTGGCTTGATGGACCGGTTGCAAAGGTGAAGGGCAAGTTGGAGGCTTTGAAGCCGTTGGTACCGAGTGTCGGGAGGCTTAAGCAAGACTTGGCGCCAAAGGACCGAAGCGATGGTGAAGAGCAAGTGATGTCAAGATCGATGGACCATGGAGGCCATGTGATGATATGAAGTGGATCATATCATTTGATGAAGAGGTTGGTGCATGTGTTGCATCAACACATGGAGGAGATGGAATGGAATGCGCAAGGCAAAGGTATACTTATAGGGCATTTCATTTCACCGGTCATAGGTGTGTAGAGAAGATTATGACCGGGTTTAGGATAGATGGCCGTACTATTAAGAGGAGCAAACTTGTTTGCATATCGGTCATCTAGTGCCACTTGAGCGATCTAACTTTGCGATGTTGTTAGGATCGAGTGGCGTGGTGAGAGCAAGTGAAAATCCTTTGAAAAATGATTGTGAAAATGCTAACACACATGCACATGATGGTGTACACTTAGTGGTGTTGGCACATTTGCAAAGGAGAAGGTGTTGGAGTTGATTTGGATCAACTCGGAGAAGTTTCGGAGAAAGCTTTGGTTGAAAAAGAGAAGCGATGGATCTTGGATTGGAATTCTGTACTAATCCTTTGTGATTTGGATCTTGTATTCATATGGGATGTGTAGCCCTCTGAATAAGCTTTCCAAATGTCCAAGATCATCGAAATCGGAGTTCGGAGCTAAGAGTTATGGTCATTTTAGCGCGGAGGTCAGTTTTGGCCTAGAGGTAGTACCGACCCTACTACCAACCCTGATGCCGGTAGTACCGCCATAACCTCGGTACTACCGACCCCTCCGCGAGCATATCGCAAAACTCTCTGTTCGGGGGAGTTTTTGGCCTACCGGTAGTACCGCCATAACCTCGGTAGTACCGGGCTCGGTAGTACCGACTATGGCGTCGGTAGTACGGAGGTTCGAAGTGGTTTTCAGGCTCTCTGTGTAGATCTAGTTTTGGCCTAGAGGTAGTACCGCCATAACCTCGGTAGTACCGACCCTACTACCAACCCTGAGGCCGGTAGTACCGACCCTACTACCGACCCCTCTACCGCCCGTGTTAGAAAGGCGATTCTAACGATCCTTTTGACCGCCGGTAGTACCGACCCTTGAGTCGGTAGTACCGACCGAAGGCGTGGAAGCTCGGGAAAAGGGGAAAACGGCTAGTTTGTGGCTCCCCTCTATAAATAGAGGGGTGGCCGACCCATGGGAAAGGTTGAGCACCCTAGGGACTTTGTGTCCATGGTTGGGAAGTGCTTAGGAGCCCTCTAACTCACATATGCTTATTAGTGCTTATCCGATTGTGTGAGTGAGCGATTCTAGTGCGGTGCATGAGAGATTGCAAGAGTTGGCACTAGGTGTTCGAGTTGCAAGCCGGTGTGCTTATTACTCTTGGAGGTTGCCACCTCCTAGACGGCTTGGTGCGTGTCTCCGTCGTGAAGCCCACGTGAAGATTGTGCGTGGCTCCGGAGAAGCTTTGTGAGGGGCATTGTGCTCGCCCCACGGGAGATCGCGAAGAGCAACTCTAGTGGAAAGAGGCGTGAAGAGCGCCAAGTGGTCCGGCCGGATCAAAAGCTAGAGCTCTTGGTGAGCACTCCATCGTGGAGAGGTTGGCTTAGTGTCACCACTAGCGAGAGGATCGGCGGCAACCTTGGGCTTGCTTCAACGGGGACTAGCTTGGTGGCAACCAAGTGAACCTCGGGATAAAATCTTGTGTCCCGTCCCTTGTTGCTCTTATTATTCTTGTTTCCTTGCATATTACGCTTGTTCTTGTGTTCTTCGTGTTCTTCCTCCCTCTATCACTCTATCTTAGGTTGGGAAGGCTCGATCCACATTTTGGCAAGGAATCAAGACGTGAGGAAGCTACAATAGTCATCTACAACATCTAGGGAAGTGGGGTAATTGCTAGATCTGAGATTGCATCTCACCCCCTTCGATTTCGTAGCTTCCTGCAGGTGCTCGGTAGTACCGGCTTGGAAGCCCGGTAGTACCGGCATCGGTAGTACCAGCCCTACAGCTCGGTAGTACCGACTGCCTACTGTTTGCACTAGCTTGTATTGCAATATTTATTCCCGTGCTAGTGTTTAGTTGCTTAGTTTGTGTAGCTAAGTTGAGCTCTCTAATTTGGCTTGGGTAGCCTTGTTATTGAGCATTGCTAGTGAGCTTAGGCTTTGTGCTTTGCTTGCTAGATTGCTTAGGAGCTCCCCCGTGCTTGAAGTACTAGTTGCATAGGCTTCTATGACCTTGCTTCTAGAATTTGTTAGGTGAGCTCTTGCTAGCCCGACACCTTATTTGCATTGATTAGGATCTTTTGTAAGGTGTCATAGAGTATAGGTAGAGGGGTGCAGTCTTGGCTAGACCGATAGTTTTAATTCCGCATTTGTTTCGGTTAGCCGCTCCAATTAAGTTTAATTTGAAAAGGGACTATTCACCCCCCCCTCTAGTCCGCCATCTCGACCCTTCATCCGGCTCGGGTGAGCTCGGTTGGAGGGAAGTGGTACGTGCTTGTTGTTGTTGACGATTTTTCAAGATATTCGTGGGTCTTCTTTTTAGCTGAGAAGACCGAGACTTTCTCTTCTGCTCGCAATCTGATTTTGCGTCTTCAGAACAAGTTCCCTTTGAACTCGATGCGAGCTATTCGTAGTGATAATGGTTCCGAATTCAAGAATTCAGACTTTGAGAAGATTTGTAACTCTTTGGGTTTGGAGCATCAGTTTTCTTCCCCCTACACACCGCCACAGAATGGTGTTGTAGAAAGGAAGAATCGGACCCTTGTTGAGATGGCCAGGACGATGCTCGATGAGCATAGGACTCCTATGCGATATTGGGCCGAAGCTATGAGCACTGCATGCTACATTTCCAATCGCATTTTTCTCTAAGCTTTCTTGAAAAAGAATTCTTATGAGTTGCATTTTGGAAAACAGCCCAAAGTAAGTTATTTTAGAGTTTTCGGTTGCCACTGTTTTATACTCAAGAAAGGCAACTTGGACAAGTTTGAGTCTCGTTCTTCTGACGGTGTATTTTTGGGTTATGGCACTCATACTCGTGCATATCGTGTACTTAACCTTGATACTAACCAAGTCATGGAGACATCCGATGTCACCTTCGACGAGACCATGGTTTGTCCTTCTTCTCGTTTTGAGCGTGCAGGTGATCATGAGGTTGGCGAGCCTCTTTTTGATGATGAGGACGAGGGTGCTGAAGGGATGGATGACCCAGCACCACCTCCACCTGCTGTGCCGCAAAGAGCGGCCTCTACTACCACTCACGGCCCCGATGCTTCTTCTTCGACTACTTGGGGGCCGTGGGATCCGCCACCTCGAGCGGTACCTTTTGTACCCGAGGAGGCACCAGCTGCTGTTGAGGGGGAGGTCTCTTCAGCTCGGGAGGCGTCACGACACATTCAGCGCCAACACCCGCCTCAACAGATGATCGGCAGAATCGGCGAACGTGTCACTCGGTCTAGGTCACAACAAATCTCTCACTTTGCTCATTCTGCATTTGTTGCTGATTTTGAACCCGAGATGTTGGACACGCTTTATCTGATCCAGATTGGGTCAATGCCATGCATGAGGAGCTTGAAAACTTTGAGAGAAATCGGGTTTGGGTTCTTGTTCCTCTTCCTCCTGAGTGTCACCCTATTGGGACAAAATGGGTTTTCAAAAACAAACAAGGAGAACATGGCCATGTTGTGAGAAACAAGGCCAGACTCGTAGCCCAGGGGTATAGTCAGAAGGAGGGGATAGACTATGAGGAGACTTTTGCTCCTGTAGCTCGTTTGGAGGCAATTAGGATACTCTTGGCTTTTGCTGCATCCAAAGGGTTTAAACTTTTTCAAATGGATGTCAAGAGTGCCTTCCTAAACGGCTACATAGAAGAGGAGGTGTATGCAAAACAACCCCCCCGGTTTCGAAAATCCCAAGTTTCCAAACCATGTTTTTAAACTTTACAAAGCTTTATATGGTTTGAAACAAGCCCCTAGAGCCTGGTATGATAGGTTGAAAACCTTTTTGCTTGCTAAGGGTTTTAAAATGGGAAGTGTAGATAAAACGCTTTTTCTCCTCAAGCAAGGCAATGACACTCTATTGGTCCAGATTTACGTGGATGATATCATTTTCGGTGGTTCTTCTCACGCTTTGGTTGCCAAGTTTGCAAATACTATGAGCAGGGAATTTGTGAAGATCATGATGGGTGAGTTGATATTTTTCCTTGGGTTGCAAATCAATCAATCCCGAGAGGGGACGTTCGTGCACCAGGGTAAGTACACCAAGGACATATTGAAGAAGTTCGATATGTGTGAGGCCAAGCCTCTTCCAACACCCATGTCGACCACGACGGCCCTGGATGCGGATAAGGATGGAGAAGCTGTGGACCAGAAGGAGTACCAGAATATGATCGGGTCGTTGTTGTACCTGACGGCGACACGCCCGGACATCCAGTTCGCGGTGTGTCTTTGCGCGCGATTTCAGTCGTCGCCGCGCACTTCTCACCGTCAGGCGGTCAAGCGCATCATGAGGTACTTAGGCTTCACACCTGAGTTTGGGATTTGGTATTCTGCTTCTTCCACCCTCTCCCTTTGTGGTTACTCGGATGCTGATTTTGCTGGTTGTCGACTTGATCGCAAGTCCACTAATGGGACTTTCAGTTTATTGCTTCTTCTCTTGTATCGTGGTCTTCTCGTAAGCAGTCTAGTGTCGCCCAGTCTACCACAGAGGCTGAGTATGTTGTTGCGGCTAGATGTTGTTCTCAATTGCTTTGGATGATGGCCACTTTGCGTGATTTTGGTCTAAGTTTTTCTCGCGTTCCTTTGCTTTGTGACAGCACGAGTGCTATTAGCGTTGCTAAGAACCCCGTGCTGCATTCTAAGGCCAAACACATTGATGTGTGCTTTCATTTCTTGCAAGACCACTATGAGAGGGGTGATATCGACCTTCGCCATGTCGATACTCATCATCAGTTGGCTGATATTTTCACCAAGCCATTAGACCAATCAACTTTTGCTAGGTTGAGAGGTGAGCTTGGTGTGTGTTTCCCCTTTTAGATGGGGGAAACATTTTGGTTCGTGTATTATAGACTGACTCTTTTTCTTTCAATTGGTTTCATCATGCATCTTTGCATTTCATCTTGCATATTTACATTCAGAGCTTCATGTATATAATCTTTAGAATGTGACTATGCTCTGTATAGTGTATGCTCCGATGCTTTATGATGGTGCTTGTAGCTTATGCTCTTTCTAATCACTGATACATGTTGTGAGCTGAGCTATTTTATGAATGGTGAATTTGCTTAATGAACATAAAACTTGAAAATGTTCACCATTGAGATATGCAACTAGCATGTGCAGAATATGTTGAAATCATTTTTGCTTTTCATATATGCTAGGTTGCTATGTCTCTTGTTCTGAGTCATTCACTTGCTTGGTATGTTCATATTCTGTTTTAAATTTGAACCAAGTTAAGTGAATTGGAAAGATCGAGATGGGATTGCTTGTCAGCACATCACAGTATCGAGACTGTCTCTCATTGCACTTTGAGTTAAACTTGAGCTGTGTAGTGTATGACCGAAACTGTTGCTTTAAGCTTCTGATTGCTTCTGCATAGGCTTCGCACAGTTGAAAAGTTAGGCAATGACAAGCTTTCAACCTCTCGCAATCACATGCTGAAATTTAAACTTGTGTAATTTAACCGCTGCAACTCCGATAAAATTTGAATACACAAGTCTATGTTTCATTCTATAGCATGATGATTGAACCTTGCTAGGGGTAGTTCACCTTGTATACATGTTTAGCACTTGTTTGACTTCCTGTCTATACATGTTTAGTGCTATTTTGATGGTGAATACCTTTTTGGCTGAAAACTGCTCATTCTGCTCCAATGTTCAGATTTCGTATTTGGTGATCAGTTTGAGCTTTTGCTAGCACTCTGTGCATATTGTTGAGTCATCGGATCAGCATTTTGTCGAGCATCTTCTCATTCTATCGACTATATTCCTGAAGCTTCTAACTTGCATTTTAACTCATATGCATTTGGAGGGGAGATACTTGATAGTGCATTTTCAACTAAGGGGGAGAAATTTGCCAAATCATAAGGGGGAAATCTTATCTTGGTTGTGTGCACTATTGGAGGGGGAGTCTGAGCTGGCTCGGATTTTGAATTTTCCAATTGGTTCGGAGCATTTTTGGAAGCTAGTTGTGTTGAGCCTTTGCCTCTTTCTTGAGGGACTAGCGCCTTTGCCTTTGTGCTTTTCAGTTGGTATCGAGCTTTCTCGCTAGCGGTGTTGAGCCCGTTCTGCCTCTTCTTGAGGGCTAGCTCTATTCTGCTTGAATTTCAATTGGTATTTCAATTGGTATCGAGCTTTCTCGCTAGTGGTGTTGAGCCTATTCTACCTCTTCTTGAGGGCTAGCTTTGCTTTGCTTGGTTGCGTCGAGCCGTTGCTCATGCCTTTGGGGACCAAGTTGTCTTGCTCTTTCCACTTGACCTTCTTCGGCTTTGATATGCTTTTGGGTCATTTGGTCGAGTTCCTTCTCCTTCTTCTTCCTTCTTCTATTCCATTATGATTTGTGTTGGTAGTTGACAATGCACTCATCAAGAGGGAGATTGCGGATACATGGGTGTATGCTGAGTCTCGAGTGATGAGTGATTGTCAACTGAAATGATGCGCATGTTCTTTGGCTTGTGTTGTGCAAGTGTCGAGCACGGATACAGTGATCGAAGGCAAGGTGAAGGTCAAGCAGAGACGTGTCGTGCCAATGGACCGAGAGTGGCGAAGGGCGGACATGAGGCTTGGACTAAGGGACCGGTGGCCTGAGGATCAGCTGTGGTGGCTGACAGCCTGGGACAGCGACGAGCGAAGACTTGTGTGTGGACGGGGTACACGGGCGGTGCATCCCCTCTACGGCTCGGTTTGAAGGTTGAGCCACAGAAAAACCATCGAGTGGACGGTTTCCAGGTTTGGGCCTCAAAACCTGGGTGCTGATGGTTTCCGAGTTTGGGCCACAAAACTCGGGCTGAGGACGGTTTCTAGGTTTGGGCCGCAAAACCTGGCCGCAACGGGTTTCTGAGTTTGGGCCACAAAACTCAGGCGATGGACGGCTGGTTTCCCGGTTTGGGCCTCAAAACCGGGGGTTGGTCGTGAAGGCTGGTTTCCCAGTTTGGGCCACAAAACCGGGGGCGGAGTCTGTGAAAAGGACGAGCAGAGCGGTGGCGGCACGTGGCAGCAATCGGTGAGGTTGCGTCGAGGCAACGCTACCAGTTGTGCGAGCGTGGCCGTCGGATCACCACCTACCACGAGTTGGTCCAGAATAACCCTAGGGTTTAGCTGGTTCGCTCTGTAATTTGTTAGGGGTAGAGTGGGAACTAGAATTAGGATAAGTAGAGGGAGACACCCACCTCCCATCTTATCTCAGCCATTGCTATTTTCATTCTAGGGTTTCCAGCTCTCCCACATCCCTGTTGTAGCTACTGAGATCCGCAGAGACGGTGAACAATACCTCTATGTATTTGCTTTTTGAGGAAACGAGACCGTAATCTCGTTGTCTCCTCGTGGGGATGAATTTTGGCTGGCAATTCATGGTTCGATTCACGTTTTGAACTTGTTCTTCGCGTTCTTCGTTTTCTCCATGATTTTCCCGTCACTCGTTCTCCCTCCTCGTTGAGTCTTTCGCGATTCCGTTTGACCTGAGTTGTTCTAGATCGTGAGGCACATCTTTCAATCGAAGGAATTCACTTCTAACCTCATGAGCTAGTAGATCGATCGATTTTCGTGTCGAATCGGTTTTTGTCTCCCTTTTCCCGAATCTCTTCAATTCATTGATTTGAAGATAGGTTCGAGCCATGATCTTCTAGAAGTATCTCACTATCATCCTTGTGACTCCTCTCACCAAATTTGATCCCTAGAGGATTTGTTTTGGGTGAGATTGAGTTGAATCGGTGGATGAATAGGTGGTTTCGGGGTGACCGGACGCAGGCCATGGGTTGACCGGACGCTAACTCCGTGCGTCCGGTCGTTGAATGTTCAACGAGTGTTTTCCTCGTAACTGACCGGACGCTCTGAAACCTAGTGACCGGACTCACAGGTAGCACTGTTCACCGTTGCTACGCTGTGACCGGACGCTTAGTTCACCTGACCAGACGCAATTCTTCTCAGAGTCCGGTCGTGAACAGAGAGCATCCAGTATGTGATTTTCTTGACCGGACGCGTCCGGTACTTGCTGATCGAACGCATCCAGAGTCCGGTCAGTGCTGTTAGTCACGTTTTCATCCACAGTTTAGTCGTCTGACTTCCGATTTGAGATCCGCTTTTTGCGTTGGATTTCTGACTCTGTGCTCTACAGAAATAGGGCTTCCCGCTTTGCAAAATAGCCTGAATCCCCCTCGCGTTGCTCAGGGGAGGTTGAGGTAACCCAAAGTCCATCCTGTCACTAGTTGATCTGCGTGGACTTGGGTAAGGAAGTTTTTGTGGTGTCTCGTTGTGTTCCTAGGGAACATCCACCCAATCTTTTGGGTCGTGGACATCACCTGTGTCAACTTTGCTCTTGGGGGTAATTCTTGGGACGGACGCTATTAGTTTTCTGAAAAGAAATTTAAAGCTCCCTTTCACCTCCCCTGGTCGCCTTTGGTTATACTTTCGGTCCTTCACCAAGCCACAAGACCGAGTGGGACAAGGAGCACAATTACATCGGCTAATCTTCCCGCATCGGGTCTGCGTGCATCTGGCAACAACCTGGGCATAACATGACTACTCGGTATGAGTAGCATGGCAATCCTACTCCTACACGAGTCAAGCTACGTCCAAACCAGAAGCAAGGCGGTGACCCGTACAGGAACATGCAGTCCTACCCTTTACGACTTCAATACCAGAATCAAGGCACCGGTCCGTGTTGCACTCGAGCACATCGGTCCACCGCCATATTGGACTCAGACGTGCATACATGTTTGGGGCTAGCAGAGTTCTGTACAATCCAGCTGTAATCAAATCGTCAAGCTATACGGGCCGACGGCGAGCTGCAAACAAAGCAACCAAGCTGGAAGCAAGTCGAGCCGTGGGCAACAAACAAGACTCTGCGCGTACTTCCGACTACCCGGACTCGATCGACTACTCCACTCGGATCCAACGTATTAGTCGGGAATGAGATCCAGATGATCAAGAATTACTCGGCAACAACCCGGCTCGATCAAGAATCTACTGAGGAGCTGTTCCGACTAATCGACTTCATCAACAACTAACTACTCGTATATCCACAATGCCTGGGTACCGAGTCGTTGAGATATCATGCTGCCGTTAGCCGCAAGTGAGCCATGAGCCACAAGCGAGCTTTCGAGCAGTCGTCAAGCCTTCATGCTGCCGTAAAGCCACAAGTGAGCCATGAGCCGCATGTGAGCCCTTGAGCTACTGTTGAACTGCGAGCGAACCATCAAGCTGCCGTTGAGCAGTAAGTAAGCGAGCCCTTAAGCTGCTATTGAGCCGTGAGCGAGCCATCAAGCTGTCGTTGAGCCGCAAAAGGGATCCTTCGAGCTGCTTTTGAACCGCAAGCAAGCCATCAAGCCGCTGTTGAGCTGCAAGCAAGCGAGCCCTCGAGTTGCTGATTGAACCGCAAGCAAGCCATCAAGTTGCCGTTGAGCCACGAGTGAGCCGTCGAGCCACAAGCGTGCTGTCGAGCGACGTCGAACCATCAAGCCGTTATTGAGCTGCAAACAAGTCGTCCGAGTACCAAGTCATCGATTACTCAGATATCTCGGTAATACCGACTACTCCCCTCGACGGTGTCGACTACTCCACTCGGCGGTGCTGACCACTCAACTCGGCATCAACTAAGCTAACTGACGCTTTAATATTTTTAATATCTCCAAATATTAATCGTAAGCCACTATGGCCACATCATAATTGCATTCCGGGCTACTCTATAGCTCCGAGCTTGTAGTCGGGACAACACCTCACGGGTGTACAATGTACACTCGGAGCGTGCTTTCTTGTTTTTTCGTGCAGCATGGCTGCTATAATCTTCTCTTAGCAAGTTGTTAATTTACTTGAGTAAGTGCAAGCCTTAATCCGTGAAGCCTGTACCTCACGCTCGAAAAATAAAGCTCGACACGCAGGACAAGTGCTTAAACGTCACAGGCCCACTACTCGGGTGACTTAAACGACCTAGCAAGAGCAAGATGCGAAAAATTTCATACGCATTTGATAATGTTGGGACCTACTCCCGACTTGATATCATGAATATCAATTACTACATATTTTTGTATGTCTTCTTTGCAGGAAAAAGATATCGACTACAACACCGGTTGAGGTACGCCCCTGAGGGCTGCCTCACTTGGACACCACGCCGCTGGGTGATGTAGGCCCCAGAGGGCTGCCTCACTCGGACACCACACCGTTCGGTTAGGTACGCCCCTGAGGGCTGCCTCACTCGGACACCATGCTGTTGCGATGAGCTTTCAAACATAGTTATGATGATTTGGGAGTCTCGAGGTGGGGTGATATGGGGTCTCCGGTGAGGAGACTACCCACCCGAAGCCTTGACTTCACCAATATTGTACTTCCACTACTTTGATCAAGCTCGTTCTCCTCCACGGCTTAGTCGGCATTAAGCTCGGGGGCTCGGTCATTGCCTCAGCTTAGTTGACTTCACTCCGACTACGCTCGGGGGCTGGGATTCAAGGATGAAAGATCAAAATTACAAGCATTCAAGGACTCGACAACAAGCATATGGCGATCCTTGTCTTCGGAAGATTACTCGGCTGCACTCTTAAGGATGTCTACAAGATCCTACAATCAACTCCGAGTATTCGATTTTAGGCTCGGGGGCTGTGGGATACATATCCTCAGATGATGCATCTAAATTTTTTCAAAAGGAATTGGAGCAATTTCAGACAAGACCCTCCAGCTCTTTCTGCTAAACAACAAGAGGCTCGGGGGCTACACCCAATAGGTGCGCTTTTCAGAAAGCGCACACCATTAGAAGATTTCAAGAGCACTTTATGGTTTCTCTCAGAAGGTACTCGGATGACACTTATCAAGGCCAAGAGTCTCAAGATGACTTCACCGACAAACCATGAAGAGCTCGGGGGCTTGTGGGACAGAGTCCCCGGGTACTCCGCAAGGAAGGGCGAAGACCTAGTCCAACTAGGACTCCCCGTATGTAATCCTAGTATTATTGCTACCTTGTAATCCTACTAGGACTCCTAAGATGTAACCGACCAGGACTCTAGCCTCCTGGACTATATAAAGAGCGGCAGAGCTCCCTAGATCGGGACAGCAACAGACAGACACACATAAGCGCAGGGCGCCAGATATTATTCCCCCCAAACTGGACGTAGGGATGCTATTCAGCAGACCGAACCAGTATAAATCATTGTCTCTGCGTTTACCATCGAGTTCTACATACACCGATCCCCACCGAACAAATCGTCTGAGAACCCTCAAGACGAGTTGCTGGTTAACAAACACCGACAGTGAGGATGGGATGGTAGTGAGGAACAAGGCTAGGCTAGTAGCCCAGGGGTTCTGCCAGAAAGAGGGGATAGACTATGAGGAAACCTTTGCCCCTATAGCCCGTTTAGAAGCCATTAGGATCCTTCTAGCCTTTGCTGCTTCGAAGGGTTTTAAGCTTTTTCAGATGGATGTCAAGAGTGCCTTCTTAAATGGGTATATAGAGGAAGAGGTTTATGTTAGGCAACGCCCAGGTTTCGAGGATCCCAAGTTTCCAAACCATGTCTTTAAACTGTTAAAAGCTTTGTATGGTTTGAAACAAGCCCCGAGAGCGTGGTATGAGCGTTTGAAAACCTTTTTGCTCTCCAAGGGTTTTAAAATGGGACGGGTAGATAAAACTTTGTTTCTCCTCAAGCAAGGCAATGACACCCTATTAGTCTAGATTTACGTGGATGATATCATCTTTGGTGGCTCCTCTCACGCACTTGTTGCCAAGTTTGCAGATACTATGAGCAGGGAGTTTGAGATGAGTATGATGGGTGAGTTGACTTTCTTCCTCCGGTTGCAAATCAAGCAAACCCGAGACGGGATGTTCGTGCATCAAGGCAAATACACGTAGGACATTCTGAAGAAGTTTGACATGGGCGAGGTCAAGCCTCTTACGACGCCCATGGCGACGACTGCTGCGATTGACGCGGACCAGGACGGAGAGCCGGTTGACCAGAAGGAGTACATGAGCATGATTGGCTCGCTCCTGTACCTGACGGCGACGAGGCCGGATATACAATTTTCTGTGTGTCTATGTGCTCGTTTTTAGGCGTCCCCTCGGACATCCCACAAGCAAGCGGTCAAGCGCATCATGAGGTACCTCCGATACACTCCTGAGTTCGGACTTTGGTACTCTTCTTCTTCGACTCTTTCGCTTTGTGGTTACTCCGATGCGGATTTTTTTTGCTGTCGGCTTGAGCGCAAGTCTACTTCTGGGACTTGTCAGTTTCTTGGCTCTTCACTGGTTTCGTGGTCTTCTCGCAAACAGTCGAACGTAGCCCAGTCTACTACGGAAGCCGAGTATGTTGCCGCTGCTTCTTGTGCTTCGCAGCTTTTATGGATGGTTGCTACATTGCGTGATTATGGTCTAGATTTCAGTCGGGTTCCTCTGCTTTGCGACAACACTTCTGCCACTAGTGTAGCAAAGAACCCTGTTCTTCACTCCAAGACCAAACACATCGATGTTCGCTTTCACTTTCTTTGTGATCACTACGAGAAAGGCGACATTGACCTTAGGCATGTAGACACCCATAACAAGGTTGCGGATATTTTCACCAATCCTTTGGATCTCTCAACTTTTGCTAGGTTGAGAGATGAGCTTGGTGTGTGTTTCCACTTTTAGATGGGGGAAGCATTTTGTTTGATGTACCATAAACTGACTTTCTGATCTTTTTGTTTTTGGGTCTTGAGTCTTTTTGGTTTTGTTTTTGCTCCGATTCTGACTTCATTATTTATACATCTTGCATTTTTGAGCTTCATGTCTATATTCCTTAGAATGAACTTATGCTCTGATTAATGTATGCTTCGATGATATATGATGATGCTTGTAGCTTAGGCTCTCTTTGATCACTAATACATGTTGTGAGCTAAGCTATTTTCAGAATGATGAACATGCTTAATGAACTTAAAACTTGATACATGTTCACCATTGAGATTGGGAACTAACATGTGTAGGATGTGTTGAGGTCACTTGAGCTATTTCATATATGCTAGGTTGCTATGTCTCTGGTTCTGAGTCTTTCACTTGCTTGGACAGTTCATTTTCTGCTTAAAATAAACCAAGTATTAGTGAATTGAAAAGATCGAGATGGGATTGTTTTGTCAGCACATCACGGCATCGAGACTGTTTCTCATTGCACCTTGAGTTAAACTTGAGCCGTGTAGTGTAAGACCGAAACCGATGCTTTAAGCTTCTGATTGCATATGCATAGGCTTAGCTCGGTTGAAAAGTTAGGCAATGACAAGCTTTCAACCTCTCGAAATCACTTGCTGATTTTAAACTTTTGTTAATAACCGCTGCAAATTTCTCCGATAAAATCTGAAATCACAAGTCTATGCTTCACTCAATAGCATGATGATTGAACTTTGCTAGGGGTAGTTCACCATGTATACATGTTTAGCACTTGTTGACTTCCTGTCTATACATGTTCAGTGCTATTTTGATGGTGAAACTCCTTTCTGAATGGCTTAAAACTGCTCACTTGGCTTATGCTTTCATATTTCGTATTTGGTGATCAGTTTGAGCCTTTGCTAGCACTTTTGCTTGTTGCTTTGTAGTCGGATCAGCACTCTTTAGAGCATTCTTTCACTCTATCGAGTATATACCTGAAGCTGCTAACATGCATTTTTGACTCATGTGCATTTGCTTGACTCCGATAGGCACGACCTAGCTCTGTTTTGCTTAATTGAGCTCTTTTCCCTTCTCTTTTGATTGCAAATTGCCCCCAAGGGGGAGAATTTTTCCAAGGGGGAGTGTGTCTTGATGTGGTGACAATTTGCAATTTCCAAGGGGGAGTGTGTCTTGATGTGGTGACAATTTGCAACTTATGCTTCACTTGCTGAGGAGGGGTTCTTTGAGTGAGGGGGAGTTTTTCTGCCTGCTTTGCTCCGGGTCAGTTTTTATTTGGTATCGATCGCTTCAGCTAGTTGTGTCGAGCCTCTGTGCCTCTGTCTTGAGGGACTAGCTATTTTCACCATGATTTGGTGCTTTTTGATTGGTATCGAGCTTACTGGTAGTTGTGTTGAGCCTCTGTGCCTCTATCTTGAGGGACTAGCAGTGATTGTTGTTTATGCAGTCTTCATTTGGTATCGAGCTTTCAGCTAGTGGTGTTGAGCCCTTTCTGCCTCTTCTTGAGGACTAGCTTGATCTTGACTTGGTTGCGTCGAGCCATTGCCCATGTCTTTGGGAACCAAGTCTTTCACTCCATTTTGATCGAGTTTTGCTCTTTGATGAGTTGTTGCTCCGATCTTTGCTTGGTTGTGTCGAACCATTGCCCATGTCTTTGGGAACCAAGCTTTGCTTATATCGATTTGTTCTTCTTCGGCCTTTTCTCTGGCTTTTGGACATCTCGAGTGAGTTTTCTCCTTCTATCTAATTCTGCTTTCTTTTTATTTTGATTACGATTACTATGAGTTGACGATGCACTCATCAAGGGGGAGATTGCGAACACAAGGTTGATATGTGCCCTTGTGGTTCCCTTCCTGAGTGATGAGTGATTGGTCAACGGGCAACATGTCTATTGGTTGTGTTGATGTGCAGGTGCGGAGCTCGGAGATAGTGGTCGAAGGTGAGGTGAAGGTCAAGTAGAGACGTGCCGTGCCGACGGACCGGGAACGGTGAAGGGCGGGCGTGAGGCTTGGACCGACGGACCGGGAGACCTGAGGACCAGCTGTGGTTGCTGGCACGTGGCATCGGCAAGCAAGTGCACATGGGGATGTGCGGTGCATCGGCCGAGTCGGGAGAAAGGTGATGGCGTCGTGACACTTGGCGGGAGGCCGAGAAGGATGGGGAATGCACTGTGCCCGGTGTGGAGGCCGGACATGCTCCGACATCGGTGCTGGAACTTGGGGTGTGCGAACCACATCCCGTCTACGGCGCGGGTTCGGTAGTTGAGCCTCAAAAAGCTACCCTTGATAGTTTCCGAGTTTGGGCCTCAAAACTCGGGGTGGCCGATTTCCGAGTTTGGGCCTCAAAACTCGGCAAGGACGGTTTCTAGGTTTGGGCCTCAAAACCTGGGCTCGCGGGTTTCTGAGTTTGGGCCACAAAACTCAGCCGGAGGACAGGTTTCCCGGTTTCAGCCTCAAAACCGGGGGAAGGCCCAGGTTTCCCGGTTTCGGCCTCAAAACCGGAGGGAGGTCCGCAAAAAGGATGGTCGATGCGTGGCAGCGTGGAGAGGCTGGCGCGGCAGTGCAACTATTCGCGAGGAAGGCGCGGCGGTCGACAGGGTGGCACGTGGCGGCATCCTGAGGCTTGCGTCGAGGCAAAGCTATGGATGAGGAAGGCGCGTGGCCGTCGGATTGTCAATCAACAGAGTTGGACCGGGATACCCCTAGGGTTGGCCTCTTCGCTCTTGTATCTAGGAGTAGAAGGGGACTATTGTTATTAGGCTATAAATAAAAGAGGCGCCCCTCCTCTCTCTTCATCCTGGCAGCCATTTGTTCCTGAGCTCTCTCTCTAGCCCCGGCTTAGGTCCTAATCATACCTCGCTGCTAGCGATCCACAGAGAGACTCTAATCATACCTCTGTGTTGTGGGATTTTCAGGAAGTGAGACCGTAATCTCATGATTGTCTCGTGTGGTAGACACACGGTTGAAATCCTGGATCGATTCATGTTTTGTGTTTGTGTTCTTCGCGTTTTCAGTTTTTCCTTCCCAGAGATTTGCTTGGTTCTTCGTCTCCGAGGGACGGTTTTTGATTCCACTTGAACACAACTCTTCTAGATCGTGAGGCGCATCTTTTCACCGAAGGAATTCGTCTCAAACCTCACGACCTAGTAGATCGGCCGATTTTTGTGTTGGATCGGTTTTCTTTCCGTTTCCCCCAAACTTCTTTGATTCACCGATTTGGAGTTAGGTTCGAGCCATGATCTCTTAGGAGTAGCTCACTAACCTCCTTGTGACCTCCTGGATCGAGTCCTAGCCCTAGAGCTTTTGATTCAGAGGAGATCGGGTTGAATCACCGAAGAACTGTGTTGTTTTCGGGGGCATCATACGCTGGTCATGGGAGCATCAGACGCTGTTGTTCATAGTGAAGGACCGAGAATGCTACAAAAAGCAACCAGAGGGGGGGTGAATGGGAGCCTTAAATTTCTTTTCAGAAACTTTTAGCCTCTGTCCCAGAAAATCAACCCCAAGAGCAAAACCGATGCGCGTGATGTCCACGACCCAAGAGACTGGGTGGATGTTCCCTAGGAACACAGCGGGACACCACAAAAATCTCCTCACTCAAGTTCACGCAAGTCAACTAGTGACAGGATGGACTTTGAGTTGCTCGGGGGATTCAGGCTATTTTGCAAGGCTAGAAGCTCAAATTCTGTAGAGCACGAAGTCGGAAATCCAACGCAAAAACCCAAAACCAAATCCGAAGTCGAACGAACGAACTGCGGACGAAACAGTGCAGAAGTCACTGCATCGGACGCTGGCCTGCGTCCGATGGCTAGGCACAGTTCTTCCACGGATTCAACCCGATCTCCTCTAAATCAAAAGCTCTAAGGCTTAGACTTGGTATGAGGAGTTCTAAGGAGGTTAGTGAGCTACCCCTAAGAGATCATGGCTCGAACCTAACTCCAAATTGGTGAATCGGAAGAATTTGGGGCAAGGGAGATAAAAACCGATTTGAAACGAAAATCGATCGATCTACTAGCTCATGAGGTTAGAGGTGAAATCCTTTGGTGGAAAGATGCGCCTCACGATCTAGAGCAACTCAGTTCAGACGGAATCAAAAATCATTCCTCAGATTGGGAGAACGGAGCAAATCACCGAGAGAACAAAAAACAAAACGCGAAGAACATAGCTCAAAACGTGAATCGATCTCGATTTCCAGCCGAAACTTCTCCACACGAGGAGACAATGAGATTACGGTCTCGTTTCCTCAAAATCCAAATACACAGAGGTATGATTCACCGTCTTTGCGGATCTCAGTAGCTACAACAGGGATGTGGGAGAACAGGAAACCCTAAGTGAAAGTAGCAAATGGCTGAGATAGTTTGGGAGGTGGGTGTCTCCCTCTACTTATCCTAATTATAGTTCCCACTCAAACCCTAGTAATTACAGCGTGAACCAGCTAAACCCTAAGGTTATTCTGGACCAACTCGAAGTAGATAGTGATCCGATGGCCACGCCCGCACAACAGGTAGCTTCACCTCGACGCGACCTCACCGATTGCCGCCACGTGCCGCCACCGCTCTGCTCGTCCTTTTCACGGACCTCTGAAAGCCCTAGTTTGATTTTGGTTAATTGATGAAACCTATTTGGTCTAATCCTATTGCTAAGCATGTGTGTAGCTTATAAGAAAGGATTGTGACCAAACCAAATGGTGGAACTAGCATGGTGGCAACCATGGAGGATGGTGATGACCACAAGCACTCAAGAGACCAAGTGCTCGACCATTGGCGAAATGAAGAAGAGAAGAGATGGAACAAAGAGGCCCGAAGGCAAAGGTATAACCTATAGGGCTCTTTGTTTTGGTGATCAAAACACTTAGCGAGTGTGATCACATTTAGGATACATAGCCGTACTATTAAGAGGAGATTATTCACGGCTTATGCGATGTTCAAGTGCCACTAGGAGTTCTCTAACATATTGATGCTATAGACCTAGTGAGTGACTAACTAAACCCCTTTGAAAATGCTTTCCAAAATGCTAACACACTTGCATACAATGATGTACACTTGGTGGTGTTGGCACTTTTGGGATAAGGGGGTGTTAAGGAGGTGTGGAGAAGTGGGAGAAACTAGTGTATAGTCCTTCTCCCTCCTGCCAAGCTTGTGAGGCAGGATTCAGCGGATTTCGAAAGAGAAGTGTTAAGCTCAGGGAGCATCGGACGCTGGTCCGAGGAGCATCGGACGCTGGTCCGAGGAGCATCGGACGCTGGCTGAGCGTCCGATGGATAACCCTAGTTTCTGTCAGAAGTTGAAGGAGCATCGAACGCTAGCAACGGACGCTGAGGAAACACTATTGTAGAGTCCGATGCAGGTGACGTGGCGCGAGCGTGCTTTCCAGGGAGCATCGGACACTGGCCCGCATCCGATGCAGAACCATCGGACGCATCCGATGTGTTTTGGCCCTCTCTGGAACCTTTCTGTTGTGTCATCGGACGCAGGGGTTGAGCGTCCGATGTGGAGGTGCCGGCGCGTCCGATGTGGCGCAGAAAAGAGCTGAATCAAGCAGTAGCATCGGAGCGTCCGATGCTTGGCATCGGCGCGTCCGATGCCACTTTAACCGTGGTGCGAAGCAATATGATCGTTGAGATCTAACAGGCAGATTTCATATCAGGGGGATACGTGGCTCCATCCGGAGCATCGGACGCTGGGGCAGCGTCCGATGGTCTCGCATCGGAGCGTCCGATAGTCGCGATTTCAGCCTAACGGCTAGGCCGACTTGGTTGGCCTATTTAAGGGGCTTGGCCGGCTCACTTGGGATCTCTCTTGCATATTCTGATTCCTAAGCATTCTAGTGAGCATTGGCAAGCCTCCCAACTCATCTCCCAAGTTGATTTGATCAAACCTAGTGAGATTGAGTGATCTAGTGCGTGATTTGATAGAGTTCAATCTAGTGGCACTAGTTCTTCGCATCGGCATTGAGTTCTCTTGTTACTCTTGGCATTTGCCGATGCCTAGACAGCTTGGAGGTGTTGAGGTGGTTGTTGGCAAGAGAAGGAGATTGTTCTTGGCCACCACCGATCGTGATTGTGGGAGGTTTTGGAGCCTCACCTCGCCGGAGTGGCAAGAGGCATCCTTAGTGGATTGCTCGTGTCATTGAACTACCTCGCTAGTGGTAGACTCTTGTGGTGCTCTTTGTGAGCATGGCTTTGCGCCGATTAGCCACCGAGTCACCTAGTGTTGGTCGACACAACGGGGAGTAGCGTGCCGGCAAGCACGTGAACCTCGGGATAAATCTTGGTGTCCCGTGTGCTTATTGTGATTGCGACTTCATCTTGGTGATTGATCTTCATATTTATATTCTTGGTGATTGGCATCACGAGTGGATTTCACCGGTGATTGGTTCTCTACTAGACGATCCTGAAGGCTTGGTGAAACCACTTCTATCTAGCTCATTTACTTTGTGTATTTACTTTGAGCTATTCTTTTGTGTAGATACTACCTCTTGTCATATATCTTGTTTAGTTAGCTTGCTTAGTATTTCTTGTGCACACACTTGTTTCATATACATTCTTTGTATATTATACTTGTGCTAGAGATAGATAGTTTTATTCCGCATTTGTTATTTGCTCTAGTTGATTGTGTGACATAGAAATATTAGGTAGAATTGTTGGATAGGTGGCTTGCAACACACTATTAGGCTAGCGCAAAAAGCTTCGCCATTTGTTATACTAATAGTGTTTGCCTAAGTAAATTTGTAGATTTTTAATTAGGCTATTCACCCCCTCTAGCCAATTTGGACCTTTCAAGTGGTATCGGAGCTGTGGTCACCGTTTGTTTGAGGCTTAACATCCTCCGGTGTTAAAATGGCTCAAATTAACTATATGGGGAAGCCACCACATTTTGACGGCACCAACTTCGATTGTTGGAAGAGGAAGATGTGTGCATTCACAAGAGGAATGAATAGAAAGATTTGGGAAGTAATTGAGCATGACTATGCGGTAATTGACCCCGCAAGTCCCACTCCAAGAGAAGAGGAGAAGCTTCAATGGAATGATGTGGCAATCAACTTGTTCTATGAAGATTTTGACACAAAGGTGTTTGAGCAAATCAAAGACCTTGAAAGAGCAAGTGAGATATGGGAGAGATTGGAGGAAACATATGAAGGCACCAAGGCGGTCAAGGGCGCCAAGCTATACATTCTCAAGGACAAGCTTGCCATGTTCAAGATGCAAGATGATGAGAGCATACCGGAGATGTTTCACCGGTTGCAAGTTATTATCAATGACTTGAAGGCTTTGGGAGAAAAGGTGGAGGACAAAGACTTTTCTCACAAGTTCTTGAGGTGCTTACCACCAAGGTTTGACACCTTGGTAACTATCCTTGTGAGGGAAGGATTGGATACGGTGACCCCAAACCAAGTACTAGGTGATGTGGTCACTCAAGACACATACCGTGTGGAACGGGATGGGGGAGCCCAAGAGGAAGAAAAGAAGAAAAAGACTGTGGCATTCAAAGCTTCATCTTCCAAGAGCAAGACCAAGGGCAAGGCAAAGAAGGAAGAAAGTGATGATGAAGCTAGTACAAGTCCAAGTGAAATGGATGATGAAGAAATGGCTCTCTTCGTGAAGAGATTTGGCAAGTTCATGAAGAAGAAGGGCTATGGAACAAGAAAGAGAAGAGATTCAACAAAGAGCACAACTAGAAGGTGTTATAGATGCAAGAGTAAGGATCACTTCATTGCGGATTGTCCACAATCTAGTGATGAGGATGATGATGACAAGAAGAACAAGAAGAAGAAAGACAAGAAAGAAAGAAAAGAAAAGAAAAGAAAGAGAAGAAGATGGGAAAGAAGAAGGGTGGTTCCTATGTTGTGACATGGGATAGTGACGCTTCCTCAAGCGATGATGATGATTCTAGTGATGATGAGAGGAAGACCACCAAGAAGAAGGCTATGGCTAGTCTTGCTATCTCAAGTAAGCCTTCTATCTTCAACACTCCATCGACATGCTTCATGGCTAAAGCCACTAAGGTATCATCCGATGAGAGTGAAAGTGAGAGTGAGAGTGATGATGATGAGGAGTACTCAAAGGAGGACCTCATGAGCATGCTGCAAGATGCTCACTCTTACATTGAGACTAAGAAGAAGGAGTGCAAAGAATTGCGCAAGGCCAATAAGGCTCTTGAGCAATCCTTTGATGAGCTCAAGTCCACTCATGAGAGGCTAGAGGAAGCCCATGAGAAGCTTGACCAAGCTCACACTAGGCTTAAGGAAGCCCACTCCTCCCTCCTTGATCAAAGTAAGATTGAGGATGTTGTAGAGACATGCAACATAGGAGTAACATGTGATATTCTTGATGAATCTTTTTATGCTCCTATTATTGTTGCTCCCACCAATGCATCATCATCTAGCTCAACTAAAATGCCTACTTCTACTACATGTGATTCATCATTAGTGGTAGAAAATGAGAACATTAAAAACAAGGTATATGAGCTCACTCATGCTTTAGGCAATGCCTATGGTGGTGATGCCCGCTTGCTTAAGTGCTTGGGTAGCCAAAGATGTCCACTCAACAAGGAAGGACTTGGCTATACCCCCAAGAAGGGCAAAGCCGCCCTTTGCTCCTCACAAGACTAGTTTTGTGAAGAGCAATGGTCGGTATTGCTACAATTGCAAGCAATCCGGGCACATAGAGCAAAATTGCTTTAACAAGAACAAAAATAAGAACAATGCTCATGTTTCATCCATAAGACTTGATTCTTGTTATATGCTTACAAAGGGCACTAATGGTGTGAAGGCTAAGTACATTGGTGCGCCCATGGTTGTGGATACATGGGTGTATGCCGAGTCTCTGAGTGATGAGTGATTGTCAACGGGTTTGATCGCAGGGTCTTTGGCTTGTGTTGTGCAGGTGCCGAGCACAGAGACAGTGATCGAGGGCAAGGTGAAGGTCAAGTTGAGACGTGCCGTGTGGCGGATGTGCCATGCCGATGAACCGAGCGGTGAAGGGCGGACGTGAGGCTTGGACTGAGGGACCAGAGTGCCTGAGGATCAGCTGTGGTGGCTGGCAGCCTGGGACAGCGACAAGTGAAGACTTGCGGGGCACGGTGTTGCTCGGGTCGAGGACCTGGGGACATGTGTCGGTGGACGGGGTGCACGGGCGGTGCATCCCCTCTACAGCTTCGGTTTGGTGGTAGAGCCAGAGAAAAACCATCGGATGGACGGTTTCCAGGTTTGGGCCTCAAAACCTGGGCGTGGATGGTTTCCGAGTTTGGCCACAAAACTCGGGCTGAGGGTTTCCGAGTTTGGCCACAAAACTCGGGCTGAGGACGGTTTCCAGGTTTGGGCCTCAAAACCTGGGCTCTGAGGGTTTGCTGAGTTTGGCCTCAAAACTTAGATGCTGGTGGGCTGGTTTCCCGGTTTGGGCCTCAAAACCGGGGGATAGCTGGAAAAGGCTGGTTTCCCGGTTTGGGCCACAAAACCGGGGGTGCAGAGCGAGGGCGGCACGTGGCGGCGATCTGGAGGTTGCGTCGAGGCAACGCTTTGAGTCGAGCGGGCGTGGCCGTCGGATACACCTACCACCAAGTTGGTCCAGAATAACCCTAGGGTTTAGCTGGTTCGCTCTGTAATTAGATTAGAGAGGGGTAGAGTAGGAATTAGACTTAGACTAGAATTAGGATAAGTAGTCGGGGAGACACCCTCCTCCCCCTATCTCAGTCATTTGCTCTTTCGCACTTAGGGTTTCCTGCTCTCCCATCCCCTGCTGTAGCTAGCTGAGATCCGCAGAGAGACTTGCCTCTGTGTACTGTTGATTTGAGGAAGTGAGGCCGTATCCTCACCGTTGTTGTGCAAGATCGATGTGTCGATTCGCGTTTTGATTCGAGTTCGTTGTGTTCTTCGCGTTCTTCATTTCTCCGCATTTTTCCCGTCACTCGATCTCCCTCTCCGGTGTGTCTTTGCGAAATCCGTTTGAATCAACTTGTTCGTATTTGAAAGGAGATCATTTCCACCGAAGGAATTTATCTAACTCCTTACGAACAAGTAGATCGGGTTGATTTCGTTTTCGTGGCGCTTTTTCCGTTCATCCTCCTTCCCTTTTGATTTCCCGGTGATTGACTCGATTTGAGCGGATGATTTGTTGGGGATAGTCTCCTAACTACCCCGTGATCATCTTCTCCAAGTTTGGGAACTTGGGATTTTGATTTGGATTGGATTCGGAGAGATTTGAGAGAAGGGCGATCAAAATCGCCTTCTCTGGACACCCGCGGACAGTCCGCGGTTTGACCGGCGGACAGTCCGGGCGTCGGGGATCAGCCTGACCAGTGGCTGTGTTCTTCGGCCGGGGACTGTTCACGTGACCGGCGGACAGTCCGCCGTTGTGGTCCGCGGACAGTCCGGGACTTGTCCAGCAGACTTCAGCAAGTTTGCGTTTTTGGGGTTTTCACCGGCGGACAGTCCGCCACCCCTTCGCGGACAGTCCGCAGTTAGGGCGGACAGTCCGGGACCGTACCCGCGGACTGTCCGGGACCCGGCTGAAGCTTGTTTTTCAGTGCGATCTTCGCCCCAGCTTCTTCGCTTGGTTTCCGGACTTCTCGTTTGGCCCTAGAGTTGACCAAGGAACCTCTCTAGGTATCTTAGCTACTTGTTAGCATCGGTATTTGGAGATTTCTCGACGTAGCCGTCTATCTACGTTCGGGACTTGGTTTTTGAGGGGCAAACTTGTGCCGGTGCTTTTGGAGTTTGGTTTGCTATCGCTTTGTGGTGCTCCGCTGTGATCCTAGGGATCATCCACCCTCTTCCAAGGGTCGTGAGCATCACGTTTTGGGTCCTTGCTTTTTGGGGTTGAATTTGGGACATTTGGCCAAAGTTTCTGAAAGAAAGTTGATTGGCTCCCATTCACCCCCCTCTGGTCGCCTTGGTAGTGCTTTCTCGGTCCTTCAATTGGTATCAGAGCAGGTTAAGGATCTTCCACCTTAGCCAGTTCCAGATCCACAGAAGGCGACATGGATCGCGGCGTGGGCAAACCGCCGTTCTTTGATGGGATGAACTATGCGTATTGGAAGATACGCATGTCGGCCTATCTTCAAAGCATGGGCTCTTCTATTTGGGAGATTTGCAACAGGGACGATTACGTTGTCTTGGCTGCTCGTGTCACTCAGCTCCAGATCGATGAGCACGAGGCCAATAGCCGGGCACGTAACGCCTTGTTCTCCTGTTTGAGCATGGGTGAGTTTGATTGCGTTTCTCACCTCTCTACGGCTCGGGAGATTTGGGCCACCCTCATGCGCTTTCATGAGGGCACCTCTCAAGTCAAAACCCAACTCTACGAGTCGTTCAAGAGAGAGTATGAGAACTTTCGACATCAGCCTGGCGAGAGCATAGAAAGTTTATTCGCTCGCTTTCAGGTGATTGTCAACAGGATGAGGGCTAACAAGGAGCAGTTGCGTTTCGACGATCATGAGAGAGCTTTGAAGCTTTTGCATACTCTTGATCGGTCGGTGTGGGATTCCAAGGTTCAGGCGATCATCGAATCGCCTAACTATGAGACCCTCACGTGCGACGAGCTCATCAGTAAGCTCAAGTCCAGTGAGATTGATGCCATGGCGAGGGCTTCTTATGCGAATCCTTCTGGCCCGACTATGGCTTTGGTTTCTGGCTCTTCTGCTAACCCCTCTGCTGGCTTTGCACTTTCTTCACTCTTTTCTGTCACAGAGGACCAGCTTGAGTCATTGGGGGATGACGAGTTGGCAATGCTCGCCAACCGGTTCACGCGGTTCCACAACAACAGCATGAACCGTCGCCGCGGTGGAGGACGCTCAGGATGCTATGAGTGCGGCGACCCTGACCACTTCATCGCCAACTGCCCCAAGAAGAACAAGCATTCGGGGAAGGGCGATCATGGGCACAAGTATGACTTCGGCAAGCGCAAGGAGAAGTACGTTCCCCCGAGGCACAAGCGGAGGGGCGGCTTCGACAAGGAGTACATCAAGAAGAAGTACTTGGAGAAGGCCCAGGCTGAGCAGCGTGCGTTCTTTGCCACGCTCAGCGACGTCGACAGCTCGGATGATGACTCCGCTTGCTCAAGCGATGACGAGTCCGAGAAGAAGAAGAGGATCGAGGACAAGCTGAACGGTCTCTGCTTCTTCGCTGACGACGATGGCTTCTGTACCATGGCGCTTGGTGATGAGGTCGACGGCAAGCTGGAGCACTCCCCTCGAAACGACGACGATGACGACAACACCTCCCAGGTATCCCTCACTCACGACGAGCTTTCTGCTGAGGTTGAGAAGCTTACTACCGCGCTTCTTAGTCAAGATAAGTTGCTTAGGCGTGCCGCTAGAGAGCGCAAGGAGTTTAGGCAGAAGTGGGAGGACACGGTGAGGGAGCTTGAGTTTGCAAAGTCCACCGTGGTCGTGTCGGAGGAGGTTGAGTGTGAGATGTGCACCACGCACATGACTGACCTTCTCACTTTGAGAGGTAAGTATGCTGCGTTGGTAGGAGAGGTGGACGAGCTGAAGGCTAGACCTTCTCTGTTGGGTGCATGCAAGACTTGTCCTGTCTTGCAATCTGAGTTGGCAGAGAAGAATGCCAAGATTGTGTCTCTTGAGGAGGCCAACTCAGGTAGCACTTGTGTGGCTAGGTGTGCTTCGTGTGAGGGTTTGGAGATGGAGATTGCGAATGTCAAGCATGGCAAGATGCAAACCGAGGAGGAAAACACATACCTTCGGACCATCTTGTCATGGGTCTCTTGTAGTGAGCCGCAACTCGAGATGACGATCTCCCAATTTAAGCGAGCTGCTGGAGGTTCTGGTGTAGGTCTTGCTCAGGGTGTTGATCTTTCTGCTTTTGGGAAGATTGGAGAGTCGATTGGTCTGAATCCTAGTGAGAAGCCCAACTCCACCACTACTCCCAAACTGACCAAGCTTCCACACAAAGAGCCCGTCAAGCGTACCACCAAGGATGGGGTGTTTGAGGAACCTCCGAGAGCTCCACCCAAGAACCAAGTGTGGCATCCCAAACCCAACCACCTAAAGAACAAGCTGGATACAATGCCACCTATCCAGGAGGAGTTGCCTCAGAAGGGCAAAGTGATCCACACCCACAGCCATGAGTACCAACAACACCCTTTGCGTGCGGTGAGGTATCATTGTGATTTCTGTGGGAGAGATGGACACTTGAGCGAGTTCTGTTTTCGGCGCAAGAGAGAGGCGCGCCGTGCTCGGGAGATGGACAACCCAGACATGTACCACCCTTTCCATGGTGTGCATGTGCCGAATGTCCAGAGGAGAGCTGCTAGGCCCAGAGGTCCAGAACCTCAAGTCCCCAGGCCTAGGCAGCAGAGAGCTCCGAGGAGAGATGCTAGGCCTAGAGGCGTAGTGCCTCAAGTTGCTAGGCCTAGGCCTCGTAGAGAGCGTGCTCGACGGGGTCCTGCTTTTGCAGGCTACGGACCCCGTGGCGGAGGCTTTGTTGAGCGCTTTCCCCCACCGCGTTTGGAGTATCGCGGTGAGCGTTTCTTCCCAGCGGACCACGTTTTCCCCTACGTGGTGATCGCTCCTCTCGTAGACATGCTAGGAATGGTTTTTCTGCTAACCGTTCTTTTGAGCAGCCGGCCCAACACTGGTATTCTTCCTACTTCACTAAGCCCAGTGTTGGACCGTATGCTCACCCTATGTCTTTTTATTGATGTAGGTAAAACGGTTGGAGGACATTTGGTTGGTGGATTCCGGTTGCTCGAGGCACATGACCGGAAACGCCAAGTGGTTCTCCAGCCTTAGTCCTGTTGCCGGAAAGGAGTACATAACCTTCGGCGACAATAGCAAAGGTAAGGTATTGTCTCGCGGGTCTGTGCGAGTTAATGAGCACTTTGTGTTATGCGATGTTGCTCTTGTTTCTAACTTGCATTTTAACCTTCTTTCTGTTTCGCAACTTTTTGATGACGATTATGAGATTCGTTTTAAACCGAATCTCAGTCGTATTTTGGATCCTCAGGGCAATCTTGTGTGTTTGATTTCGCCCTTTGGAAAAGTCTTTCGTGCGAATTTCTCGGAGTCTTTTGGCACTTCTCGTTGTCTTGTGGCTGGACCTTCCTCCTCCGATCTTTGGAAGTGGCATAGGAGACTTGGACATTTGAGCTTCGACTTGCTTGCAAGGCTTAGTTCACTTGGCCTAATCCGAGGATTGCCCAAGTTGCATATGGAGAAGGATCTTGTTTGCCACTCGTGTAGACACGGGAAGATGGTTGCTGCTCCCCACCATCCAGTGACTCAGGTCATGACCAAGCGCCCTGGAGAGCTTTTGCACATGGACCTTGTTGGTCCGACTCGGGTGAGCTCGGTTGGGGGGAAGTGGTATGTGCTTGTGGTTGTTGATGACTTTTCGAGATATTCGTGGGTCTTCTTTTTAGCTGAGAAGACCGAGACTTTCTCCTTTGTTCGCAATCTGATTTTGCGTCTTCAGAACGAGTTCCCTTTGAACTCGATGCGAGCCATTAGGAATGATAATGGTTCCGAATTCAAAAATTCAGATTTTGAGAAGTTTTGTAACTCTTTGGGTTTGGAGCACCAGTTTTCTTTCCCTTACACACCGCCTCAAAATGGTGTTGTAGAGAGGAAGAATCGGACCCTTGTTGAGATGGCCAGGACGATGCTCGATGAGCATAGGACTCCTAGGCGTTATTGGGCCGAAGCTATGAACACTGCGTGCTATATTTCCAATCGCATTTTTCTGAGAGCGTTCTTGAAAAAGACTTCTTATGAGTTGCGTTTTGGTAGACAGCCCAAGGTGAGTTATTTTAGAGTCTTCGGTTGCCATTGTTTTATATTGAAGAAAGGCAACCTGGACAAATTTGAGTCTCGTTCTTCTGACGGTGTATTTTTGGGTTATGGCACTCACACTCGCGCATATCATGTACTTAACCTTGATACTAACCGAGTCATGGAGACATCAGATGTCACCTTCGACGAGACTCTCATTTGTCCTTCTTCTCGTTTTGAGCGTGCAGGTGATCATGAGGTTGGTGAGCCTCTTTTTGATGACGAGGACGAGGGTGCTGAAGGTATGGATGATCCAGCACCCCCTCCACCTGCCGTGCCGCAAAGAGCGGCTTCTACGATGACTCACGGCCCCGACACCTCTTCCTCCTGGGGGCCGTGGGATCCGCCACCCCGAGCGGTACCATTTGTACCCGGGGAGGCACCAGCTGCTGTTGAGGGGGAGGCTACTTCAGCTCGGGAGGCGCCACGACACATTCAGCGCCAGCACCCGCCTCAGCAGATGATCGGCAGCATCGACGAACGGGTTACTCGGTCCAGGTCACAGCACATCTCTCACTTCGCTCATTCTGCTTTTGTTGCTAATTTTGAGCCCCGAGATGTTGGACACGCTTTGACGGATCCGGATTGGGTCAATGCCATGCATGAGGAGTTAGAAAACTTTGAGAGAAATCGGGTTTGGGTTCTAGTTCCTCCTCCTCCTAACTGTAATCCTATTGGGACAAAATGGGTTTTCAAAAATAAACAAGGAGAGGACGGCCACATTGTGAGGAACAAAGCGCGTCTTGTGGCCAAGGGTTATAGTCAAAAGGAGGGGATAGACTTTGAGGAGACTTTTGCTCATGTAGCTCGTTTGGAGGCTATTAGGATACTCTTGGCTTTTGCTGCATCCAAAGGTTTTAAACTCTTTCAAATGGATGTCAAGAGTGCCTTCTTAAACGGCTACATAGAAGAAGAAGTGTATGTTAAGCAACCCCCCGGTTTTGAAAATCCCAAGTTTCCAAACCATGTTTTTAAACTTCATAAAGCTTTATATGGTTTGAAACAAGCCCCTAGAGCCTGGTATGATAGATTGAAAACTTTTTTGTTGGCTAAGGGTTTTAAAATGGGATGTGTAGATAAAACGCTCTTTCTCCTCAAGCAAGGCAAAGACACTCTCTTGGTCCAGATTTACGTGGATGATATCATTTTCGGTGGTTCTTCTCACGCTTTGGTTGCCAAGTTTGCAGATATTATGAGCAGGGAGTTCGAGATGAGCATGATGGGCGAGCTGACATTCTTTCTCGGGTTGCAAATTAAGCAAACCCGAGAGGGGACGTTTGTGCACCAGGGCAAGTACACCAAGGACTTGCTGAAGCGGTTCGATATGGGTGAGGCCAAGCCTCTTCCAACACCCATGTCGACGATGACTGCCCTGGATGCGGATGTGGATGGAGAAGCAGTGGACCAGAAGGAGTACCGAAGCATGATCGGGTCGCTCCTCTACCTGACGGCGACACGCCCGGACATCCAGTTCGCGGTGTGTCTGTGTGCGCGCTTTCAGTCGTCGCCGCGCACCTCTCACCGTCAGGCGGTGAAGCGGATTTTCAGGTACCTTCGTTTCTCACCTGAGTTCGGGATTTGGTATTCTGCTTCCTCCACCCTCTCCCTTTGCGGTTATTCGGATGCCGATTTTGCTGGTTGTCGTATTGAGCGCAAGTCCACTTCTGGGACTTGCCAGTTTATTGGTTCTTCTCTTGTTTCGTGGTCTTCTCGCAAGCAGTCTAGTGGGGCTCAGTCCACTACAGAGGCTGAATATGTTGCTGCGGCTAGCTGCTGCTCCCAGTTGCTTTGGATGATGGCCACTTTGCGTGATTTTGGTCTGAGCTTTACTCGTGTTCCTTTGCTTTGTGACAGCACGAGTGCCATTAGCGTTGCCAAGAACCCCGTGCTTCACTCAAAGACCAAACACATTGATGTGCGCTTTCATTTTCTGCGAGACCACCAGGAGAAGGGTGATATCGACCTTCGCCATGTCGATACTCAACATCAACTGGCTGATATTTTCACCAAGCCTTTAGACGAATCAACCTTTAATCGGTTGAGGGGTGAGCTTGGTATGTGTTTCCCCTTTTAAATGGGGGAAACATTTTGGATCTTGTATAGACTTTCTTTCGTTTATCTTTCTTTTCTCTTGCACTTTAGCATACGCATTTACATTCTGAGCTTCATGTCTATAATCACTAGAATGTAACTATGCTCTATGTAGTATGCTCCGATGCTTATGTTGATGCTTGTAGCTTATGCTCTTTCTGATCACTAGTACATGTTGTGAGCTGAGCTATTTTTGAAATGGTGAATTTGCTTAATAACTTAAAATCTAAAAATGTTCACCATTGAGATATGCAACTAGCATGTGTAGGATGTGTTGAGTTCACTCGTGCTTTTCATATATGCTAGGTTGCTATGTCTCTAGTTCTGAGTCATTCACTTGCTTGGTCTGTTCATATCTTGCTTAAAATTTGAACCAAGTCTTAGTGAATTGAAAAGATCGAGATGGGACTGCTTGTCAACACATCACGGTATCGAGACAGTTTCTCATTGCACTTTGAGTTAAACTTGAGCCGTGTAGTGTATGACCGAAACCGCAGCTTTAAGCTTCTGATTGCTTCGGCATAGGCTTCGCTCGGTTGAAAAGTTAGGCAATGACAAGCTTTCAACCTCTCGCAATCACATGCTAATAATTGAACTTGTGAAATTTTCACCACTGCAACTCCGATATTAATTTGGAATCACAAGTGTATGTTTCATTCCTATGCATGATGATTGAACTTTGCTAGGGGTAGTTCACCTTGTATACATGTTTAGCACTCGTTTGGATTCCTATCTATACATGTGTAGTGCTATTTTGATGGTGACTCCCTTTTTGGCTAAAAACTGCTCACATGCTCATATGTTCATATTTCGTATGTGTGATCAGTTTGAGCCTTTGCTATTTGAGTGCCTAGTTGAGTCATTGGAGTTCTACTGTTTAGAGCATCTTTGCACTCTTGTGAATATATGGCTGAAGCTACTAACTTGCATTTCTGACTTCATATGCATGTTGGAAGGGGGAGTTTCTTGCCTTGATGCCTTTCTTGATAAGTGCATTTTCAACTAAGGGGGAGAGTTTTTGCAAATCATATACTCCTGGATGTTCAACTAAGGGGTGTTTTCCTAGTTGCTTGCACTTGTCGAGGGGGAGTTTGCTAGTTGTGTTGAGCGTTTGCCTCTGTCTTGAGGGACTAGCAAACATTTTTAGGGTTTTTCGATCGATTGGTTCTCTTTTTGGTTTGGAGTCATTCCAATTGGTTCGGAGCATGTTTGGCCGAAAGGCATTAGTTTTGAGCTTTCTGTGCTAGTTGTGTTGAGCCTCTGTGCCTCTATCTTGAGGGACTAGCATTTTGCTTCAATTTTCATTCGGCTTCAATTGGTTTTGAGCTCTTTTCTCTGGAGTTTCCAATTGGTATCTGCTAGCGGTGTTGAGCCTGTTCTACCTCTTCTTGAGGGCTAGCTTTGCTTTGCTTGGTTGCGTTGAGCCGTTGCCCATGTCTTTGGGGACCAAGTTCTTTTGCTCTTTCCACTTGACCTTCTTCGGCTTTGCTAGGCTTTTGGGTCATTTGGTCGAGTTCTCTCTTCTTCTTCCTTCCTCTTTTCTTCTTTCTATTATGATTTGTGTGAGTAGTTGACAATGCACTCATCAAGGGGGAGATTGCAGATACATGGGTGTATGCCGAGTCTCTGAGTGATGAGTGATTGTCAACGGGTTTGATCGCAGGGTCTTTGGCTTGTGTTGTGCAGGTGCCGAGCACGGAGACAGTGATCGAAGGCAAGGTGAAGGTCAAGTTGAGACGTGCCGTGCGGTGGACGTGCCATGCCGATGAACCGAGCGGTGAAGGGCGGACGTGAGGCTTGGACTGAGGGACCAGAGTGCCTGAGGATCAGCTGTGGTGGCTGGCAGCCTGGGACAGCGACAAGTGAAGACTTGCGGGGCACGGTGTTGCTCGGGTCGAGGACCTGGGGACACGTGTCGGTGGACGGGGTGCACGGGCGGTGCATCCCCTCTACAGCTTCGGTTTGGTGGTAGAGCCAGAGAAAAACCATCGGATGGACGGTTTCCAGGTTTGGGCCTCAAAACCTGGGCGTGGACGGTTTCCGAGTTTGGCCACAAAACTCGGGCTGAGGGTTTCCGAGTTTGGCCACAAAACTCGGGCTGAGGACGGTTTCCAGGTTTGGGCCTCAAAACCTGGGCTCTGAGGTTTTGCTGAGTTTGGCCTCAAAACTCAGATGCTAGTGGGCTGGTTTCCCGGTTTGGGCCTCAAAACCGGGGGATAGCTGGAAAAGGCTGGTTTCCCGGTTTGGGCCACAAAACCGGGGGTGCAGAGCGAGGGCGGCACGTGGCGGCGATCTGGAGGTTGCGTCGAGGCAACGCTTCGAGTCGAGCGGGCGTAGCCGTCGGATACACCTACCACCGAGTTGGTCCAGAATAACCCTAGGGTTTAGCTGGTTCGCTCTGTAATTAGATTAGAGAGGGGTAGAGTAGGAATTAGACTTAGACTAGAATTAGGATAAGTAGTCGGGGAGACACCCTCCTCCCCCTATCTCAGTCATTTGCTCTTTCGCACTTAGGGTTTCCTGCTCTCCCATCCCCTGCTGTAGCTAGCTGAGATCCGCAGAGAGACTTGCCTCTGTGTACTGTTGATTTGAGGAAGTGAGGCCGTATCCTCACCGTTGCTGTGCAAGATCGATGTGTCGATTCGCGTTTTGATTCGAGTTCATTGTGTTCTTCGCGTTCTTCGTTTCTCCGCGTTTTTCCCGTCACTCGATCTCCCTCTCCGGTGCGTCTTTGCGAAATCCGTTTGAATCAACTTGTTCGTATTTGAAAGGAGATCATTTCCACCGAAGGAATTTATCTAACTCCTTACGAACAAGTAGATCGGGTTGATTTCGTTTTCGTGGCGCTTTTTCCGTTCATCCTCCTTCCCTTTTGATTTCCCGGTGATTGACTCGATTTGAGCGGATGATTTGTTGGGGATAGTCTCCTAACTACCCCGTGATCATCTTCTCCAAGTTTGGGAACTTGGGATTTTGATTTGGATTGGATTCGGAGAGATTTGAGAGAAGGGCGATCAAAATCGCCTTCTCTGGACACCCGCGGACAGTCCGCGGTTTGACCGACGGACAGTCCGGGCGTCGGGGATCAGCCTGACCAGTGGCTGTGTTCTTCGGCCTGGGACTGTTCACGTGACCGGCGGACAGTCCGCCGTTGTGGTCCGCGGACAGTCCGGGACTTGTCCAGCAGACTTCAGCAAGTTTGCGTTTTTGGGGTTTTCACCGGCGGACAGTCCGCCACCCCTTCGCGGACAGTCCGCAGTTAGGGCGGACAGTCCAGGACCGTACCCGCGGACTGTCCGGGACCCGGCTGAAGCTTGTTTTTCAGTGCGATCTTCGCCCTGGCTTCTTCGCTTGGTTTCCGGACTTCTCGTTTGGCCCTAGAGTTGACCAAGGAACCTCTCTAGGTATCTTAGCTACTTGTTAGCATCGGTATTTGGAGATTTCTCGACGTAGCCGTCTATCTACGTTCGGGACTTGGTTTTTGAGGGGCAAACTTGTGCCGGTGCTTTTGGCATTTGGTTTGCTATCGCTTTGTGGTGCTCCGCTGTGATCCTAGGGATCATCCACCCTCTTCCAAGGGTCGTGAGCATCACGTTTTGGGTCTGTGCTTTTCGGGGTTGAATTTGGGACATTTGGCCAAAGTTTCTGAAAGAAAGTTGATTGGCTCCCATTCACCCCCCCTCTGGTCGCCTTGCTAGTGCTTTCTCGGTCCTTCAATGGTTGGCCCAAAGAAGAAGGCAATTTGGGTGCCCAAGAGCTTAGTGACTAACCTTGGAGGACCCAAAAAGGTTTGGGTACCTAAAAAGAATTGATCTCTTTTGCAGGTAAACTATAAAGCGGGAGGAAGGCATTGGGTGCTTGATAGTGGGTGCACTCAACACATGACCGGTGATGGAAGAATGTTCAAATCAATCAACACTAGTGGCAATGATCATGCGGATGCTATCACATTTGGTGACAACAAGAAAGGCAAGGTTAAAGCTTTGGGCAAGATTGCAATATCCAATGACTTGAGCATCTCCAATGTGCTATTAGTGGAATCTCTCAACTTCAACTTGTTGTCTGTGGCACAATTATGTGATTTGGGATTCAAATGCATATTTGGTGTTGATGATGTGGAGATAGTTAGCATTGATGGAAGTGATTTGGTCTTCAAAGGATTTAGATATGAGAATCTCTATTTGGTGGACTTTGATGCTAGTGAAGCTCAATTGACAACATGCTTATTCACCAAATCAAGTATGGGTTGGCTATGGCATAGGCGTTTGGGACATGTTGGAATGAAGCAACTAAAGAGGCTAGTGAAGCATGACATGGTTAGAGGACTAAAAGATGTTCACTTTGAAAAGGACAAGCTTTGTAGTGCATGCCAAATGGGAAAGCAAGTTGGAAACACTCATCCCAACAAAGGAATGATGAGCACTTCACATGCACTTGAGTTGTTGCACATGGACTTGTTTGGACCAACTACATATGCAAGTATTGGGGGAGACAAGTATGGCTTTGTGATAGTGGATGAGTATACAGTATACACATGGGTCTTCTTTCTTGTTGACAAAAGTGAAGTGTTTGGTGTTGGTAGTTCTTAGCTTCACTAAAGATAGAGCTAGGCAACTATCCCCGGTAACGGCCCAGGAATGCTTGTTGGCACTTGCTAACGTTGTTACTAGGAGTAGACTATGGAGTCTATCCCCGGCAACGGCGTCAAAAATGCTTGAAGCAAGACCGGTCACTATACCTAAAGGAGTGGAGCTAAAGCAGCTATCTACTAATGCCAAGCGGGGTTGTCAATCCCGACACTAGTAGGAGCTAGCTAGAGAGAATGCAATCTACCAGGAGGAGATTCTGCAAGCGCACAGAACTATCGTAGTAGCACTTCGCCTGGGAGTACCAGGTGTCGATTTATTTGATCCCAAGGGAAGGCTAGGGAGGTGTATGAGTTGAGTCAAGGAGGGGATGAGAGTCGAAGAAAAGAGAAAAGGGAAAAGGGGAGGAGAGAGGAGATGAAAGGCTAGAAAGAATATATGGGTGGATAGGTAAGGATGAAGTGGATGGCTAAGGTAAGGTGGATGGATAGGTAGATAAATGGAATGGCTAAGGATAACTAGGATAACTAACTAATAACTAATAACTACTCCTAGATAACTACAAAGCAAGATAACTACGAAGCAAGATGGTTACGAAGCAGGGCAGGCAAAAGACAATAAAGCAACTAAGTTGAGTAAAGTTTTATTCCTATCTTATCAAGTATCGAGGCGTACTAGCCTTTACCACTTACTTAGGTTGAACGCTAGCACAATGAGCCTTACTGTTAAACTGGGCCAACTACGTGGTAGAATTCAAGGCGCACAGGGCTGTCACCACCTGCTTGCTACCACAGCTATCCGGGGGTCCAGCCGTATCTGAAGGTAAGTCTATAACTAAGCACCACGCTTAACTATATTCCAACTATCTCTACCCTAGCTTTGAATAGAGACACCCTTGCGGACGTCAGAGCAAACACTTGACTTAAGAAGATAAACACTAAACTAACTAAGCAACCTATTGGCAAAGATCAAACACTAAGCTCACTAGAGATTAACTACTATGGCTAAGTGAATTGATCTGTAGGATAGCTAGGCACTCAAGCAATCAATCAAGTATACCACTCAATACTGATAAGTAGAATAAAGTAATACTTGAAATGATGAACTATAATATAGTAAATGCTTGTGTAACAAGAGCAAAACCTGAACTGGAGATGAAGGAAGACTCTTCCCAGCTCCAGAACCGATCACTCGCACGCCTCTACTCTTGAGCGAAGCCTTGAGCAGCGCTACCGCGAGGGCGAAGATGCCTTGCTCTACTAGCTACCTACTTGCCTAAGCTCTCTAAGCTTCTAACCTAACTCTCACTTGCTTCTCTTGCTTTGCTTCTCTTGGAAGTGTGGGATATGAAGGTGTGTTGGGTGTGTATGAAGTAGTGTCGCCAGTGGGGTATTTATAGCCCAAATGAGTGAGGGGGGTTCTTATAGTGGGTAGCCAACCGACCTAGGGTTAGGTCAGGTGGCGGGCGCCACCCCCTACTGGCGGCCGCCAGTCCCCTGGCCGTTGGATGAACCGCCTCTGCTTTAACGGCATCCAGGTGGTTGTCCAAGGCGGTTTGGAGGTCGGTTGCATGTCCTAGCAACCGACATTCAGCCTTGATCCACGCCACTCCTCCCTGAGTCGTCCGATGCCACTGACCTAGTGACCAAGGGCCAGGATTTGGCCTTGGGCAGGTCACACGGATCGGTGACGTGGTAGGGAGTGGCACTTGGGCCAACCCAAGTGGCGGGCGCCACTTAGAGGTGGCGGGCGCCACCCCCCTTAGGCCCATTTGGGCCCTGCTGAGTGGGCTTGGCCTCTGGTGGGTCCATATGTCCAAATTTGGTTCAAATCCTGCATTCAAACAAAATTCTATGGACATGTGGAATTTGGTTAGTTTGAAACCTATTTGACTACATTTCATGCCTTTTTGGTGGACTTTAGGGTCAAATGTTGATGGTAAAACAGGTGTTTAAGGACCGTCAACAATCTCCCCCAAGCTAACCTGTTGCTCGTCCTCGAGCAACAATGCGGTTTAAGCATTGAGCATGAAATGGATAGCAACTTAAGATGTCTGCAAGTGCATATTGTATAGTGAGAAATAACTTAGCATGTATCATAAATCATAGCAATGTGGAGCTTATAGCTTTTCACTTCAAACATGCAAGAGTGAAATAAAGTAGTAGATAGGAAACTTTTATCTTGCTTAGGTTTGACTAGGATTCTGTCTGGAGGGTTTTCAAGGTTTTCAAAAGATAACAACTTGCTTAAGTCCTCGAAGATTCACTCAATCACTCAATGGTGTTTAAATCCTCACTTAGGCCAAAATGTAGCCTCTCCTATTTCTAAAGAATGATATGTGGAGTTATAGGTAGGCTAAGAACCATGAGCAAATTGCCTGATGTTTATTGCTAAGCTAGACACTCAGATCATAAGGAGCAGCAAATCATAAAATTGATCAAGAAGTGCATGTGTGGTTTATGTGGAAGTGTATAGAGAGGTATTTCATAATCCTTCCTAGTTAATTTCTGGGGTCTAGAGCTAATGATAATTCTCTCTTTTCTTTTTTGGATACATAGTGAGTAGACAAAAGATGTGTCCTCACATTTTCTTAGGACATAGTCCTCTCTTGAGCTACTTTGCTCACTTTTTCTTTTTTTTTCACAGGACATAGTCCTTTCTTGAGCTACTTTGCTCATTTTTCTCTCTCTCTCTTTTAGCTCTAGATTTCCCCAGACATCTATAGGAAAGGATTTTTGAAATGAGTAGGGAAAGGGAGAGAAATGCTTATTCCCATGTAGGAATAGCATAAGGCTAGCAATGGGATGTTTGGCAGGGTATTGCATATCTCCGGTGTAGAGAATAAGCAATTTATTTGGTGGTTGCAAACTTCCAAAGTGGAAAGTAGGCAAATTATGGTGGGTGTGCGTGAATCTTGATTCAAAAGATATGATAAGCTTCTCTACTAAGATCTATGAGGTCTAACAATGCTCAACTCAAACAAAGCTCTTTGTGGTTTTGACTAATGACTAACAAATATTTGGCTGGTGGTGGGATGGGATAAAATCTAGGAGGAACTTTTAGCAAGGTTTTCATAATTTTTTAAAAGAAATCCTCCAGATTAGGTCCTAATTTCACCTTAGCAAGTTTAAAGAATTACTCCATTTCTTACTAACTTTACTCACTAAGCATGATTTCAGTTAAAGCATGTGCAACCCACAAAAGCTACAACTTAGATAAGACCAGTTATTCAAACCATAACAATAGCATTTGCATGACATATTTCAAATCTTATTCAGGTTTCAACTTGTTTAAGCAGATTTTATCAATTTTATAATGTGAGTATACACCTCAATCCAATGGGATAGTTGAAAGGAAGAATAGGACACTCATTGACATGTCAAGATCCATGCTTAGTGAATATAATGTGAGTGATTCTTTTTGGGCCGAAGCAATCAACACGGCTTGCTATTATAGCAACCGGCTCTATTGTCACCCTCTATTGAAGAAGACACCATATGAGCTCCTCAATCATAGAAAGCCCAACATTGCATACTTCCGGGTCTTTGGGTGCAAGTGCTACATATTGAAGAAGGGCACAAGACTTGGCAAGTTTGAGAAGAAGTGTGATGAAGGGTTCCTACTTGGTTACTCCACTACGAGCAAGGCATATAGAGTATGGAACAACATATCAAGAATAGTTGAAGAAGTCCATGATGTTGAGTTTGATGAAACCATTGGCTCTCATGAGGAACAAGACAACCTAGATGATGTAAGAGGAACACAATTGGTGGAAGCTATGAAGAACATGGACGTTGGTGATATAAGGCCAAAGCAAGTGATTGGCATAGAAGATGACAAAGATCAAGTACTCTCTCCTCCAACCATGCATATCAATGATATTGAAAGCTCTAGTGGTTCTCAAGATCAACAAGATGCTAGTGCAAGTACAAGTGCTCAACCACAACTAGTACTCCAACCAACACACATTGCAAGAGATCATCCTTTAGATCAAATTGTTGGTGACATAAGAAGAGGTGTGCAAACAAGATCAAGATTGGCATCTTTTTGTGAACACTACTCATTTGTATCATCTATTGAGCCAACCAAGATTGATGAAGCTTTGATGGATGTTGATTGGGTAAATGCAATGCATGAAGAGTTGAACAACTTCACCCGCAATGATGTTTGGGAGCTAGTGGATAGACCGAAGAACACAAATGTGATTGGCACAAGATGGGTCTTCCGAAACAAGCAAGATGAAGATGGCATAGTTGTAAGGAACAAAGCAAGATTGGTTGCACAAGGGTACACTCAATTGGAAGGCATTGACTTTGGAGAAACCTATGCACCGGTTGCTAGATTGGAGGCCATAAGAATCTTACTTGCATATGCTTGTGCTCATAACATCAAGCTCTATCAAATGGATGTGAAGAGTGCTTTTCTCAATGGATTCATCAATGAACTAGTGTATGTTGAGCAACCTCCCGGGTTTGAGGATTTGAAGAAGCCCAACCATGTGTACAAGCTCAAGAAGGCACTATATGGGTTGAAGCAAGCACCTAGAGCATGGTATGAAAGATTGAGAGATTTCTTGCTAGCAAAAGGGTTGAAAATTGGGAAAGTTGACACCACTCTCTTCACCAAGAAGATTGGAAGCGACTTGTTTGTGTTGCAAATCTATGTGGATGACATCATATTTGGATCAACCAACCAAGACTTTTGTGAAGAGTTTGGGGAGATGATGGCTAAGGAGTTTGAGATGTCTATGATTGGAGAGCTTAGTTACTTTCTTGGACTACAAATCAAGCAAATGAAGAAAGGCACATTTGTTAGTCAAGGCAAGTACATCAAGGACATGCTCAAGAAGTTTGGGTTAGATGAAGCAAAAGCAATAACCACTCCAATGGGCACAAATGGACATTTGGATAGTGATTCTATTGGTGACATGGTGGATCAAAAGTTATATCGGTCAATGATTGGAAGCTTACTCTATGTGACCGCATCAAGGCCGGATGTCATGTTTAGTGTGTGCATGTGTGCAAGATTCCAAGCTTCACCAAGAGAAAGTCATTTGAAGGCAACCAAAAGAATCTTGAGATATTTGAAGCACACTCCTAATGTTGGACTATGGTATCCCAAGGGCTCTCATTTTGAATTGATTGGATACTCAGATTCTGATTATGCTGGATGCAAGGTGGATAGGAAGAGCACATCAGACACTTGTCAATTGCTTGGAAGATCACTTGTCTCATGGTCATCAAAGAAGCAAAATAGTGTTGCACTCTCTACCGCCGAAGCCGAATACATATCCGCGGGTAGTTGTTGTGCACAATTGCTATGGATGAAAGCAACATTGCAAGATTATGGAGTCAAGTTTGGACAAGTCCCATTGCTATGTGATAATGAGAGCGCCGTCAAAATAGCCACCAACCCGGTTCAACATTCAAGAACAAAGCACATTGACATAAGGCATCACTTCATTAGAGATCATCAAGCAAAGAAAGACATATCTATTGAGAGTGTGGGCACCGATGATCAACTTGTCGATATCTTCACCAAGCCACTAGATGAGAGAAGGTTTTGCAAGCTAAGGAATGAATTGAATATCCTAGACTTCTCCAACATGAGTTGAATGCACCCCCACTTATGACATGCCTCTCCTCCAAGAAAACAAAGGTGAAATTGTTTGGCATGTGCATTCATTCTTATTAGGTTGTGATCTAGTTCATATAGCCATCACATTGCTTATTTAGGCTCATTCATGGTAAATCAAATGAATTTGAAGTATATATGGTACCACTATTGCTTCTATGTTTGATTTGATCTAGTGGTAGCATATAACTTGTTTGTGAGCTTGTAACTCTAGTGTTTGGTCTAGTAAGTGAGCAATGGGTGTTTAACCAACGTGAGTAAGATAACCATTGTAAGATGTGTGAAGAAGCTTACTCTAGAGCAAACCGTGTTAAATATTCTGTGCTCATGAGCTAGATTAAGCCATAACTTGACTTAGTTTGATCCCCACATGTAAAGATTGACTCCTTTCATTAAAACTTGTCCCACTTTTATGATAATTGTTGACAAAAGAGGAGAAAATGATGACAAAGATATGAGGGAGAATTCTAAGATAAAGAGACATACTAAGTAAAACTATCAAGTGCTTCAAGTGGGATCGGAGCATACAAATAGGGGGAGCAAGCTCATAAACATGTATGTTGCATTTGCATAGTCCTGCAGGTGGTGAAGTTGCAGCTCTAAGTCTCCTACTCGCAGCCTCAACAGCATGTTCTCCTCTGAAGCACGTATGCCCTCAATACACACACCGTGAAGCGACTCCTCGATCTCCCTCATGATCAAGGCTAGGAAGGTAGCCGCCTCCTACTGAACACTGAGCTGATGAGCGGTCTCCTGCTCTCTCTGAAGCGCCTGGTCCCTCTCCACCGTCAGGTGAGCTAGCTGTGTGGTGAGGAGGTCTATCTCTGTGGCATGCTCCTCCTGCCTGCGATGCTGTGCAGCCATCTCCTCACTAAGAACATGGTCCAGGTGGTCGTAGCTACGTGACAAGCACCCATAGGTAGCCATGAGTGCAGCCATAGCACTCCCAGCTGGTCCTGCGCAGTGCTCTCGCTCCAAAGAACTGGCCTCAAGCACAGTGGCACCTGGCTGTCGCCACACCGACTGGTAAGGGTCCGCCGTTGTGACAGAACCTCCCGGCAATGTGGCCCACCTGCACACATCATCATCTCCCCGAGCTTTAATGACTGTGCACATGTACCACATCACTGGAAAGATCTGTCGGGTGTCCCTGAGAGAACCCCGAATCATCCACGAACCACAGGATCATCATCATGAAGGTTGGAATAATTACAACATTACAACAGTTGATACAAAATACCATCGGAGTGCGGAAGAAAGATAGATAACTTTACAAAACCATGAATAAGTTACTTTTTACATAAACGTAACTGGTATTGCGGAAGTAGAATGGTATTACAGAACCACACTTAGGCGAGCACCTAAGTTGGAGAAGAATTAACCAGATCACGTCTAGCCCACTGACATGATCGTGATTGACACCACCTATTAGAAACCTGCAACAGGGGATTAACAAACCCTGAGTACGGTCGATACTCAGCAAGACTTAACCGTCAACAGAAAAGACTTCAGGGTCATGCTGGTTTGGGTAGGCTCAATAGTATTTTTCATTTGCATAAAAGCTTACTAAAGTAATCCTAAATCCACATTTTACTTAATCATTAAGTACATGATAAGAATTGAAAGTGAATATTAGTGACATATCATTATCATTCTTTCTTAAACCAGTTCCATTTTTATTCTACGGTGCGGGTCAGAAGATTGAGTCTCCTTAACTGAGGAGCACGACGATTCGAACCGATTCAACCAGATCTGGGAGTTTTCCACGATCATACGATATATGTAGACCCTTGATCACACATATATCAATCCCCAACCTCGGATCCTCCAAACAAGACCGGGTCCACGCCACCCGAGAGTACTTTGTACACCTCCAATCCGGGACTTTAACCCACGAGGGTAGCTAGTACACTCGCCATCTCTCCACTCCCAGTGCGCGATTAGCTGTTCTCATTTAAGAACCACCAAGGTAGGGCTTACCGTAGCATATGATCGGTACTTCAAAGTTTCTCAATCTAGCAGGCCAACAACGGTTAACCCTAAACCGACACATCTGGGTCACCCTACACCGCCCCAAGGTTCGATGCAGGTGCCCGTCTGGTCTTAACCATCATTCTTTATCATTATCATTCCAAAACGATAAGTATCGAAAACATTTATCAAAAGCTTCATAAAGCAAGGCTAAGCATTTCTATCATTTGCATAAAGCAGGTATCAAGGAATGATATATCGATAACAAGGTTGATCATGCATCAATAGGTTTAAAGCATTTATTTGATAAACATTTAATGCATCAGGTTATCAAAAGTAAGTGTAATTGTAAATCCAAGGGAATGGTTAAATGAACCGGGGCTTGCCTTTGTTGCAGGGTAAACAGGATCCAAGAATGATCCACAAAGGTTAGTTCCTTCATCTAGAAGTTAAGTCTTCTCGACGAAGCTTGTCCAACAAGGGTCACCTTCCGAGGATTGTTCGACATGGGTGATCACCAAAGCTTGATCAACACGACTCCAACACTCTCGAATACTACACATAGATAAATGATGGATGCTTTAGCATGATGCTATGGGATGCATGCTAAGGTGCAGGACAATCCAAATGCATAACAGAAGCTAAACACAAGATAAGGAAGGTCGAGTACAGCTTTCCTTCGCGGTAAAGTTGCAAACCAACAAAACCAACTTGCAACTTACCACTACGGTTTCTAGCTTAACAAACAACTATCACCAAACACCTTTAGGTGGGTTAACTAAGATGACTAAGGTTTATTAAAACATCACTCAAGCCATAGGAGCACAAGATGAGAGGTGTCCCATGGTCTTCAAACAATAACAAAAAGTCACACAAGATGCAAACTTAAACTTAATGGTTTATTAACCATAACCAGAGCTACCATCATCCAAAAGGGGTGATCCTAGACAATTTGAAAAGCTAATCAAATTGTCTACAAACTTCCTAATATAACCCATGGTTGATTCTATAGGCAACTAGGTCAACTAACTTGGATAAACATTTCTGTCCAGAGCTAGGACAGATTTGCTTACCCAAATTCCAACATCTATAACTGGAGCTCTGAGTTACCAAAAAGGATGATCCTTAACAATATAGAAATCTTATGAAAAACTCTAAAACTTTCCTATTGTCTCCAACAGGTGATTCCCTAGTTAAAGGGCTGAGACTGCTCATCTCCACAGATCTGTCCAAAAGGTAGGCCAGATCTGTTCTACTGACTTAGAAAAACTATATCTCCTAATCTAGCTGGCCTAAAATCATGAAATTTTAGTACAAGCTAGAGACAGAAGTTAACTACAACTTTTGTATACAACTTATTCACAGAAAACATAAACTTAATCATGAAAACAGTCTATTAAAGAGGACTGGTCCAGTAACTAAATCAATATAATGCATTAAAACTTAAAGGCATTACTTGATCTATAACAAGTCAAACATGATCAACTAAATGCATGAAACATAACTATTAAACAAAAGATTATTGAAGATACAAGATTAGTCATAACTTCTTATAAACATTTAATTACCTAATTACTCAAATAAAACTCGATTAACCATCTTTTTATAAATTAAACATAGAACAATGATTTATATATAAGTTTGTCAAATGGAGCCCAAACTTTTTGAGATAATTAATTATATAAGATAACAGTGGCAAAATAAATATCACATTTTTTGGACAAACATATAAACCAGCTGAATTAAATCAAACTATAAACATTTAAATGATTAAATAAAGCATAGAAATAAGAATAAAATTTATTTTCTCCAACAGAGCTCAAAATTTTTGTGAAGATACATTTTCAGCTAAAAACAGTGACAAAAATAATTTCATGATTTTTGGACATTTAAATAAGCCTACAAAAATCATCAAAGATCATTCATTAATAAAAAGACCTATTTAAATCACTTTCAAAATTTGTTCAAAACTCAAGTTTCATATTTTTACTAAATATTAGACAGCTTGAGAAAGCTACTCAAATATTTTCACAATTTTTTGGAGCTTCATAGAAAAACATATCAAAAAGACAAAACACAATACTATTCACATGACGCAGGAAAAGAAAAACACTTCCCCTTCTCACTGACAGGAGGGCCCCAGGCGTCAGACCCTTCTTCTTCACTCCCACGCCCTGGACCAAAGGCCCGACGCCTTGACCGGCCGCCCGACCGGGTTGACCACCCTCCGGCCTCCTCACCGGTGAAGTCTCCGGTGACGGCGAGGACTCCAAACCCTACCCCTTGACCTGGCGCTCCCATACCATCCCTTACAAAACCAAGCTCCCACAAGACCTCGAGCTGGCAGCGACCATGGCGGCTCGGCCATGGCGAGCACGGCGGCGACGCGACGTTCTGACCTCTAGGGCTCGGTAGAGACCTAGTCTAGGGTAGCATCACACCAAGGTACACCTCGCGACCACGATGCGCCCCCTAACTCGGATGGAAACGACTCGGACACGTGCGGCCCACGGTGGCGGCCATGGCGGCGCTTGCGCCGACGGTGAGCCACGCGGACAGACCAAGACGGCACGGTAAAGACCAAACTGAGGGACGCAACACGCCTAGGGACTTCAACAACACCCGGTGCACGCACTATCTGGACTCGATGAGCACTGGAACTGGGTTGGCTATGGCGGCGGCGATGGCAGAGCTTGCACCGACGGCGAGCTCCGCGGACTACTCCAGACAGGGCGGTAGCGACCACGACTTCGGGCCGATGAGCAACCAGTCCCCAAGACAAGCACAAAGCACAAGTTGGCGAGGCGTGTGGTGCTCTGGTGTGCCCTGACAATGAGCGAGTTGGAGCTTGTGGCCATGGCGGACGGTTGCAATGGGAGAACGGCGATGGGATGGCTCCGAGCGTGAGGGACGGTACTCTCTGGTTGGGCTAGCACTCAACAACGAAGCGAAGCCAACCTACACGCGCAAGGGGTTCGAGGTGGGACGACGGCGGCAGCAAAAACCGGCGGCGCGGTCACTCTGTTTTTGCCGGAAGAAACAGAGGAGAGGGAGAGATCGAGATGGCGACGTGGGCTCGCGGTAGTGGTGGTGATGGCATGCTTGCCAGCTCCTGCTTGCTCTTGACTGCGTGTCCAACAACGTGGCGCACGCGGACAGTCGGCCAAACGGCCACGGCAAGACGGCGGCGGCGGCCGGGTGCAAAGCACCGGCCTTGCTCTGGTTTCACCCCCGCCGGTTACTGTAGCGAGCCTAACTTTCCCCTTTCTAATTTCTCCAGATTTTTGTACTGCACGACAAAAACTCCTAAAACAAAAGTTTCTCATAATTTTATGTTCTACAAACTTGCTTAAAGAACCAAAGTCAAAGTCTTCCTAGATTTTGAAATAGAGTTGAAATTCAAATTTGGACCAAACTGAATTTCAAAATTACTTTTGAATTTTCTGAACAGCTTCAAATTTCACCAATATAAAAGTTGTCCCTTATTAAATTATATACAACTTTGTTTTTGGTCATATATCCAAATTGTGCCTATTTTTGAAACTACACAAAAGGGAATAAAACTAGGTTTGGAAATTGATTTTCAATTTGAAACTAAATCAAACTAGTTTTCCAAATTACTTCAGATTTTCTTTAGTAACTTGAAAATCTATCTGAATAAAAGTTGTTGCTTTTAATCCTCTCTACAACTTTTGTTAAAGGACCAAAGTCTAATTCTTTTTAGTTTTTGAAATCTAGTTTTGGGGTCAAATTTAGGGTTTAAAGGATTTCAAATTTATTCAAACTTTTTACAGAAACTTTGAAAACTTTGAATACCAAAGTTGTACATCTCAACAAGAGCTACAACTTTGCTTTTGAAATCACTTTGGAATTTGACATACTTTTTGACTTATAGAAAAGGGATTAAAAAGGATATAGAAAATTAAGGTTTTCTACTTATCTTTTTATGTGACACTTAACTACACTCTCATGCAACATACAAAACTATGTAAATCACCCAAGATCATGCAACACTTATATTAAAGCATGTGAAGCATCATAATTATACTTAAAACATGAAATGCTTTTATGCCTTGATGCCAGATGATTTATGCATACTAATCAACTTAATTAGGGTTTTAATTATCGCTTAACACCAGGGGTGTTACAGCCCTTCCCCCTTAAAGAAATCTCATCCCTAGATTTAAGAAGCACTTAACGGTTGGGGTTGAGTAATGGAAAAGGAAATGTGTCAGACTTGTTTACTCGCAAGGAGTTCACAAGGCAACTGGGATTGGGTTTAGGATTACAACCGGGATCAGAACACGGTTGCAAGTAGCAAGGTAAAAGACATTGGAGTGGAGCAAGAAAGATTATCAAGAGTCAAGAGAGAGAGTACATTGGTTGCGGGCTATAATGGATCATAACTGTAGACCTCGATACCTGCACGCACCCAGCGGAAACTAGTGTGATCCGGAGACACGAGATTCCCTAGGTTCCGACGCGGCACCGTGGTCACCAATCATGGCACCACAATAGAGCACAACTTCTATATCTCTCATCTCACATTGAGGAAATTATAACCAAAATAAGGGTTGGTTATAATTACAAGGAAAGTGGCTTTGAATTCCCTTTCGGGCGTCCAGAAATGATAGCACTTTAACGGTGGACTAGAAAGAATCATGACTATAGGCCTGGATATTAGCGAGCACTCGACAGTAACGCCCTATGGTGGCCGTCCATAGGTGACCCCAGGTTCCCACGCTTTTATCCGGTCCACAGATCATGGTCCTTTCAAAGAACACAATTTCAGTAACTTTCAACCACCATTTGTCGTTTACACGACATCAAGCAAATGGTATGTGCCAATTCAAGGCATGACACACACATCAAGGAAGAACCAAAGATTTACCTTGATTCTGACTTCATGTGGGAGAGTATATGAAAGATATCCAAAAGTTCCCAAAGATCAGAACTTACGGAACAAAAGTATCAAGGGTAACATAATCTAGGGACGATCAGCTATCGGGGGACCATAGCTGCTCTCAGAATTTAGAGAAGAAGCACATTTTGTCATTATGCATGATATGATATATGCTCGTCCTATGCGACCTCTCACTGACAGGAGATCTCTGTCTCCACCTGTTAGTTAGGTATAGGGCTATACTTTACACTTTAGTATCACATACTTGGTACAGGTGTTGAATAGCTCTTCCGTCACGGTTGGACGGGGAGGTTGATTCTCCATTATCCTTCCGTAGAAGAGTTGGAAACTTCTCAACGTCTTCCGTTGGAGTCACTGGTATAGTCTTCATGAAGCCTTCCAGCAAGAAAGAAACTTAGGGAAGGATCATTTTTAACTTGTTACTTCCAAAAACTTTTAGATTAGAAACCATTTTGAAGTTTTTCAAGAGTAACGTTGTAACCAGTCTTCCCTTGATGACAATCCTGCTCCGATACCATTCTGTGGCAGAACCTCCCGGCAATGTGGCCCACCTACACACGTCATCATCTCCCCGAGCTTTAATGACTGTGCACATGTACCACATCACTGGAAAGATCTGTCGGGTGTCCCTGAGAGAACCCCGAATCATCCACGAACCACAGGATCATCATCATGAAGGTTGGAATAATTACAACATTACAACAGTTGATACAAAATACCATCAGAGTGCGGAAGAAAGATAGATAACTTTACAAAACCATGAATAAGTTACTTTTTACGTAAACGTAACTGGTATTACGGAAGTAGAATGGTATTACAGAACCACACTTAGGCGAGCACCTAAGTTGCAGAAGAATTAACCAGATCACGTCTAGCCCACTGACATGATCGTTGTTGTCTCGGGATCGAGACCCCGAAACAGCAGGTTGTCACGCGAACGAAAGCACCGAGCGAAAGCGGAAGTAAACAGAAGAGAGTGGGGAGTTGAGTGAAGTGAACAGTGTTCTCCCCCCTCTTGGGGAAGCTGGGAGCTTTTTATATTAATCCAGATCAGTTTGAAAGTACAAGAATGCCCTTCCAACCACTCTGTTACAATTACAACGATACCCTGCTCAACTACTCCGTGGTCGTACGCCGTCTCTTCTGGCGCGAGGGGCATCATCGTAACTTCGCCCTCAGACGGGCCCAGCGTCCCCCGGCTCCTTTTCCTGACCGGTGGGCCCGCTTCCTTTGACCTAGGCCTCTGGCAACCTGCGAAAGCCTATGAAAAACCAAAGTCATGAAAGACGAAAACCACCGCCGGAAATGCCGGACTCCTTTCGCGCGAATGCCTCCTTTCGCACGAAAACTCCGCCATTCTTCGGTCCTGCGAGCCGAAACGTGGGCTTCCGCGTGAAAGCTTCCTTTCGCACGAAAGCTCCGCCTTCTCTCGGTCGGCGAGCCGAAACGCGTGCTTCCGCGCAAAAGCTTCCTTTCGCACGAAAGCTCCGCCTTCTCTCGGTCCGCGAGCCGAAACGCGTGCTTCCGCGCGAATGCATCCTTTCGCACGAAAGCTCCGCCTTTCTCCGGTCCTGCGAGCCGAAATGTGTGCTTCCGCGCGAAAGCTTCCTTTCGCCCAAAAGCTCTGTCACTCTTCTGCCTTGCGGAGCCGGAGGCGAGCGCGTGCTCCCGCGCGAATGCGCGCATCCGCACGAAAGCTTCGTCGTCCTTCAGTATTGCGGGTTGGAGGCGCCTGCGGTCTGGGTACCATCCCAACAATAGCCCCTTACGGTCGGATCTATAAGCTTATGAAATTCGACCGTATCCTTTCGCTAGGCGCCTACGCCCGCCCAAAAAACTTTGGTTTCATTTCGAAGCCAAGTTTTTTTTTTGACCGGATGGTCCCTTTGTCACCCTTAACATCGTGTTACGCCTGTCAAGCCTTTTTGACGCTTTGTAATCCATGCACAGGTGCCTTTTCGTCTTCCTCGGAAACCGTGTGTCATGATGGGATGCCTTTGCGATGCTTAGAACTCCGCGCCCAAACGTCTTTTCGTTTTCCTCGGGAACCGTGTCTTGGCCGCTCGTATATAAACGACGGTTTGGGATGGGGGAGGCTGCCAGGCTTGTTGACGCGTCCCCGCTCCCATTGCCTCTCGCGCTCAAAGCCTTACGCCGTTCGCTTTCGGCGAAAGTTGCCGGTGTCTTCTTCGATCATTCGCTGGGCGATAAGCGTGGTACGTAGTTCTCTCTTCTTGTTTTCATTTCTTTTCGTCTTATGTCCTGCAAATTGGTTGTCTAAGTTTGTTTGGTTGCGCGTCTTCGCTCCCCCTTTTCTTTCTTCCTTTCGCGTACATTGTTTGTTTATTTGTCTTTCGCGCCATGTTAGATGGCATCTTCTAGCTCGATGTCGACCTCAGGCTCATCTAGCGAAAGTACGGGCGCTTCCGAGTCCTCCCGCCACGAACATAGCGCGAAAGTGTCCATCGGATCGGGGGTTGCTCCACGAGTTCCAGAGCACAGCGGGAGCGTGTCTAACGATGGGGACTCCGGTTTGGTTTCGGTCCCGACGGATTGTTCTTTTTATCTCGGCGTATCGCGAATTACGGCTGCCAGCTTGCAAACAATGGCCAAAAAAGGGCCTTTGAGGAGAGATCATCTTGCGAATTGCCGTGTCCCTGGAGACGAGGAAGTGCCTATTCCACATCATAATGAAGCCACTGTCTTTCGCGACTACTTCGTAGCTGGTCTTGATTTTCCTCTCGAAGAATTCGTCTCGGATGTTCTGTCGGGGTTTGAAATACAGCTTCATCAGCTCACACCAAATGCGTTTGCCAGGCTCAGTGTTTTCGCACATGCAATGAAGATGCTAGATTGCACTCCTCGGGCTGACGTTTTCGTGCGATTCTATGGCATTCACCGTCGCCCGACGAAAGTGAATGATCCCTTTCTTGGATGCGAGCTACCCAGCGAGATTGGGTGCATCAATTTCGTTCCACGGAAAACACGGGGAAGTGTTTCCATTTCGCTCACATATCAGAACAAATGGGCGGACTGGAACCGCTTTTGGTTCTACTATCGTGTGTGCTCGGACGAAGCCGTTGCTATCAAACTAAGTAAAGGGGCGAAGAAGGGTTCTCCGCTTGTATCGGTCTTGGAGAGATGCCCTGGGAGGCACCTTCCACCTGTCGTTTTAAATGACCCTGAAGCCATTCGATGTGGGGATGCTTTCGCGCTCACTGCGCGGATTCAGATCAGCCGAGATTTGGTTGAAGAATGGATGGCCATCGGGATGAATCCGCTCTATAGCGCAACTTCATTCGAAGGCTTTTCGGAGAAGGATGGTTATTGGGGCCCCACGCTACTGCTTGAGAGGCCCGCGGATTTCGATGATGATGAAATCTATGTGAAATATATCGAAAAGGAAGCCAGGAAGGTTTGTGGGCCGTACTTGCGCAAGGAAAGCGAGTTCCAACTCGGCAACCTCGGCCGGAGTCGCCGCCTAAACCGAGCTTTCGACGCTATGAGTGTCGATTACGCTGAGAGGCCTCTAGTTGATGAAGGCAAGGAGGAGGCTGAAAGTTTGAAGGCTAAAGGGGAAAGCGTGGCTGGGCGTGGTGGGTGGAGCGGCGTGGTCCCCCGGCGACAGAGCACCAAAGTCGGTGAAATTCGCATCGGGCGATTGGTCGCCAAACCGATGCTTAAGAGACGAGGGAGAGCGCTGGTGTCGATCCCCGACGTTGATCCTTTCGATCATCCGAGGGTGGTTAGTTTCTTTGCCTTTCATCTCCGCTTGGGCTTCGCCTCGTGTGCATTTGAATTCGGCTTTCGCATCTTGTTAACGTTTTGGAACCTTTCGATCAATTGTCTTAACGACTATACGCATTTTTTACGTTTTACATCTTTTTTACAGAGTGCATCGCACGCTGGGGGTATGGCTCCGAAGAAGCCAAATGTGCCGCTTTCGCGCGCGGCGTTTGACGACGATGCCTTAGTCGCCGACATGCCAACCTTCGCTAAGGTCGGGGCTCGGAAGCCTTCCGGCCCGACCGAAACCACGGAGCGTCCGGCGAAAAAGGCAAAAACTCCGCGGCCGGATGCGCCTGTGCCGGCGGCGGGCGAAAAAGCCGCTGCTGGCGAAAAGCAGAGTGCGTCCTTGAAGATGCCTGCCCCTGCCGCCGTTGACAAAGGTAAGCTACACCTTTCGCCACATTGCATTCGACTGACACAAGAGATGGTGGAGGGGCAGCTTTTGGGCTTTGGTCGGCTGGTTCTCGACGGGGTGCCATCGGACTACGAGAACCCATGCTTTTATACTGGCTTGAGCTCGTCAAATGACACTGACGAGGCGAAAGAGGGATCTTATCGCATTGCTCGTTCTTTAGGTGCGCCCTCGGATGCCCAACTCGCTTGCCGGCTAGACTATCGCCGAGCCAGAATCCTTCCCGGCAGCAGCGAGGAGGCCACCAAGTTTGTGGAGTTCTCGCAGAAAGCATTCGTTGCACCGGAGATGGAGAGAGATCTCCTGAAAGTGAGCAGCTTGAAACTCGACGATGCGTTGTCCTTTCATCTGGCGAGCGTAAGTTTTGAACATTCTTCGTTTTCTTCTTGATCTCTTTTCGGTGTTTTTGATTGCATTTTACTGTTATTCGCATGCCGCTGTTGTCGCTCGCAGCTAGATCAGTCAAAGGGACCTCTATACTCGCAAACTCGAGCGCGAGAAGCAGGAGCTAGATAGCCAAGTGAAGAATTTCGATGCACAAGTGAAGAAACTCACCACCGACATTGAGCAGCAAACCAAGAGGGCTGACGCCGAGGGCACCTCAAGGAAAGCAAGTCAGAGAGAGGTTGAAAATCTCAAGAAAGAGCTTTCGCAGCTACGGGCTGGCCAAGCCGAAAGGGAGAGTCTGCTTTTAACTTCTGCTGAAGAGGCCGCGGCTCGCTTCCGCGAATGCCTTCGCAGCATCGGCGTTGAGGCGGATGTTTCCTCAGAACGCAACGTCGATAGCCTCGTTGGCTGGATTCGCTCCGAAATGGAGTCGTTGGAAGGACACATGGCCATTGGCCGAGACTACGCCGCCGTTACCGGCATCAAGGCGATCGGCCATAGTCTTGTGGACGCTGGCTGCTCCCATATCGCAGAGCTTTCGGTCAAGGAAGTTGACTACTATTGGCGCACCCCCGAAGCGGCGAAAGTCCTAGGGAAAAGATTTTTTGACGAGTTCTGGCTAGCTGGCGGGAATGATATGTCACTCATGCAATCCGCATTGGCTCGCGGGAAGGTATTTTCTACCAACCACTTAAGTTTTCGCTTGACTTCTCCGTCAACTATCGCTCTTTCTGCAGCGTCCTGTGGTTTGAGTGTTGCCTCTTCTGAGATTTTGCTCTTCTGCGCAGACTGCGGAGGAGAAGGCGCACATTCGGCAGGTGTTTTCGGATTATATTTCCGAAAAACAAGCGTGCGAAGCCGAGCCAGACGACGAGGCGAGTCCGCCCCCGCCTAATGATGGAGCCCCCGAGAGTTCGGCCGCCGCTGCTTCCCGCGACGCGAATGCTTCTCAAGACGCAGCGGTGGACGAATGACTTTTCCTAGGGCCCGTTTTTAATGCGATGGTAGTCTGCTTTTTGGACCTTGTGTAAGATTTGGAACTTAAGTTCGGATGTTGTATCTTGAACAGGGCGCGGATGCGGGAACGCCGGACATTCTCGACATCTGCCCATTAATGATTAGGTCCGGCGATATCTGTGTTGGTGGTGACCTGTGGAGGAGTTTCCGATCTAGGTTTCCGACGGCATCGCTTTCGGCTTACATGAGAAAATGCGCTAAGAAACTTAGACGCACAGAAGAGCGGCTACGCGCTTTTTATGATACTTTCGACCCACGCGAACTTGAGTCGAGGCGAATGAGGCGCGAGGCTTCGCGCGCGCCACCGGGCTTCGAGGGTGCCGCGTTTATTAAGTTGGAACCCGAAGACGCCATGCCTTCGCCAGACGAAAGGCAATACAGCATTTTCCTTGGTCGCGAAAGTAATTCGCGGCCCTGAATTACATTGTACAAACTTCACTTGGTCCAGTTTAATGGATGGCGTCACCGAGGGTTCTGTCTTTCGGTGTTAGTAGTTGATTGCGGATACGCTTTCTCGCTCGCTTGTTACTTGGATAATTGTATGATTTGCTGCCTCGAGCGGATTGCTGATTTTCGCTGTGTCTTTGGCTCAATAGATGAAGCGGGAATCTTTTGCCGAGTGATTTAGTCACTGTCGTCCTACCAGTTCGCGCGATAGCGCTTCCGTTGCGGGTCCTTTTGGCCGATGGCTTGGACGCGCCCGGCTTTACACAATTAGACGAGGGGCGTCAGCATTCGCGTGATGGAGCTTTTGGTGCGAGCCCCTCGGCCGGTAGTAAAGACGCGCCCGCCCCCACTCACTTAGGTGAGGAGCGTCAGCATTCACGCAAGGTAGCTTTCGGTGCGAGCCCCTCGGCCGGTAGTAAAGACGCGCCCGCCCCCACACACTTAGGCGAGGGGCGTCAGCATTCGCGCGAGGTAGCTTTCGGTGTGAGCCCCTCGGCCGGTAGTAAAGACGTGCCCGCCCCCACACACTTAGGCGAGGGGCGGTAGCTTTCGCGTGAGGGCGCTTTCGTAGCGAGCCCTCGGGCGATAGTAAAACCGCGTTCGCCCCCACACACTTAGACTAGGGGCGGTAGCTTTCGTGCGAGGGCGCTTTCATTGCGAGCCCTCGGCCGATAGTAAAAACGCGCCCGCCCCCACAAACTTAGATGATGGGTGGTAGCTTTTGCGCGAGGGAGCTTTCGGTGGGAGCGCCTCGGCCGATAGTAAAGACGCGCCCGCCCCCACACACTTGGACGAGGGGCGGTAGCTTTCGCCCGAGGGAGCTTTCGGTGGGAGCCCCTCGACCGGTAGTAAAGACGCGCCCGCCCCCACACTCTTAGGCGAGGGGTGGTAGCTTTCGCGCGAGGGAGCCTTCGGTGGGAGCCCCTCGGCCGGTAGTAAAGACGCGCCCGCCCCCACACACTTGGACGAGGGGCGGTAGCTTTCGCCTGAGGGAGCTTTCGGTGGGAGCCCCTCGGCCGGTAGTAAAGACGCGCCCGCCCCCACACTCTTAGGCGAGGGGCGTCAGCATTCGCGCGAGGGAGCTTCCGGTGAGAGCCCCTTGGCCGGTAGGAAAGACGCGCCCGCCCCCACACACTTAGGCGAGGGGCGTCAGCATTCGCGCGAGGGAGCTTTCGGTGCGAGCCCCTCGGCCGGTAGCAAAGATGCGCCCGCCCCACTAACTTTTAGCGAGGGGCGATAGTATTCGCGCGAGGTGGCTTTCGGTGCGAGCCCCTCGGCCAATAGCACGCAAGATCTGTTGAGCTAGCTGCCTGTCGAAGTTGGGAAAATTGGCTGTCGAAAGTGCCTTTTTATATTGCGAAAGGCAGGTTTGCCACCGGCTATAACTGCGACATTGCTCGTATTGCTGTCCAGCCGCATGCATGGCTTGGTTCATCTCCTATCTTTGGCTTGCGATGGGAAAGCCACTCGATAGCACTGCCGCCTACAGTTACCGGATTGGTGACGATAGGTGGACGCGATGCCGATGACACAATCATAAAAGCGAAAGCGTAGCTCCTGATGCTTCCTATTCGCATTTTCGATAATGAGCTGACTACCTGAAACTAACATTTTGAAGAGCTTCGGTAGTTTTGGAAGGATGGGAGGCTTGCACTTTGTTGCCTGTTTATACTGCCTTGCCCTTGCTACAGGACGGCTGCATTTACTCACCTGGCTGTATTTGTGATCGCCTGGTAGGTGAAAGGTTAATACGACATTTATGTTTTAGCGGCTGTAAATGCTTGCCAGCTGTCATTTGTTTTGCCCTACTAGGGCTGATGAACTTGGCCTCCGCTACCATTCTCCCCTTTCGCTGATGGGGGGCTGGTTTTGCATAGCCCACAAGCTTTCGTTCCGCCCTCGTTTTGTCAGAGGGTCGGTTTTTTCATGGCCCGCAGGCTTTCGTTCCGCCCTCGCACTTTGTCGGAGGGTCGGTTTTTTCATAGCCCGCGGGCTTTCGTTCCGCCCTTGCATTTTGTCGGAGGGTCGGTTTTTTCATAGCCTGCAGGCTTTCGTTTCGCCCTCGCATTTTGTCGGAGGGTCGGTTTTTTCATAGCCCGCAGGCTTTCGTTCCGCCCTCGCATTTTGTCGGAGGGTCGGTTTTTACATAGCCCGCAGGCTTTCGTTCCGCCCTCGCATTTTGTCGGAGGGTCAGTTTTTACATAGCCCGCAGGCTTTCGTTCCGCCCTCGCATTTTGTCGGAGGGTCGGTTTTTTCATAGCCCGCAGGCTTTCGTTCCGCCCTCGCATTTTGTCGGAGGGTCGGGTTTTTCATAGCCCGCAGGCTTTCGTTCCGCCCTCGCATTTTGTCGGAGGGTCGGTTTTTTCATAGCCCGCAGGCTTTCGTTCCGCCCTCGCATTTTGTCGGAGGGTCGGTTTTTTCATAGCCCGCAGGCTTTCGAGATTGTCGGTGGGGGTGAAGGGTCTCTTTCGCCCTACCTCCCCGACATTCTCTTTTCATCATGTTTTAATGACGAATGTCTCAACCTTATGTTTGGTTGACTTCGTCCTTTAACGAGCCGCATGATATTTTGGGGGAATTGCGATTACTTTCGTAATGTAGCGGTTACATTCGGCTGCTGGCCATCCTTTCGGCATCCTTCCTGGACTCCAGCTCGTAAGTCCCGGCTAGATAAGCGAATATCTGCGACCTCCAGCCATCACTGACGATAGCGTGTACCGAACTTGGATGATCTTCCTCCTCTTTCACTACCTTGGCTGAAAGGACTTGATGGAACACGTCTGGTGGAAGTGGTAAATTTTGTGCTGCGGCTTTGGCCAGTTCGTCTGCCTCTGCGTTTTCGGCCCATGGAATGTGACGTAAGGTGAAACCAGTGAAATACTTCTCCATTCTTCTGATTGCTGCCAGATACTTGGCTAACTCTGGTTCTCTTGCTATGAAATCCTTTTCGGCGTGACCAACAACGACTTGGGAATCCGACTTGACTATGCATCTTCTCGCTCCGCTTGCTCGGAGCTTTCGTAAACCCAAAAGCATGGCCTCATATTCGGCAGTGTTGTTGGTTGTGAGGAACTGCAGCCTTGCGGCAAATCTGACCTTCGGTCCTCTTGGTGGCGTAAGGATCGCTGAGATTCCGGCTCCAGCCATTCCCCATGCGCCGTCACAATTCACTGTCCACACGGGCTCCTCGAATTCAAGCGTTGTGTCGAAAGCGGCGGGAGTCCAGTCTGCTATGAAATCCGCCAATGCCTGCGACTTGATTGCGGATCGGTGCTGGAAGTCGATCACGTATTCGTTCAGCTCCGCCGCCCACTTGCCAATTCGGCCGATAGCTTCGTTGTTGCGGAACAGGGCTTCCAATGGCTGAGCCGAAAGGACTATGATGTGGTGAGACTGAAAGTAGTGCTTCAGCTTTCTAGAAGCCATTACTACTGTGTAAGCAATCTTCTCCAGCTCTGAGTAGTTCAGTTTTGCACCTGAAAGGGCCTCGGAGACGAAGTAGATTGGGAACTGCGTCATCTTGTTTGCATGCTCCTTCTCTTCCACCAGTACTGCGCTTACGGTGGTGTGCGATGCTGCAAGATACAGCAAGAGTGTCGCTTCCGGTGACGGCTTGGATAGCGTGGTCAGTTTTGTCAAATACTCCTTTAGTTGCTGAAAGGCCTGCCGCTGCTCTTCCCCCCAATCGAAAGGGTCGGAGCTACGCAGAGTTCGGAAGAAAGCCAGTCCTTTTCAGCGGACCTTGCGATAAATCTGTTCAAAGAAGCCAGCCTTCCTGTCAACTTTTGCACTTGCTTTCGGTTTGAGGGCGGTTGCATGTTGATGATTGCCGCTATCTTGTCGGGATTAGCTTCAATTCCTCTTGCCGATACCAGGCAACCGAGGAGCTTGCCTTTCTTGATGCCGAAAATGCACTTGTCAGGGTTGAGCTTCAAACCACTCTTTCGGAGATTGCTGAAAGTCTCGAGCAAGTCTGCCTGATGATCTCCCTGTCTATCGCTCTTGACCACTATATCGTCAACGTAAGCCAATAAGTTTTTCTTTTGCTTCTGGCTTTCGAACACCTTGTCAGTCATCCGCAAGAAAGTAGGGCCTGCATTCCTCAGCCCTTCCGGCATTCGCCGGTAGCAGTATGTACCTGTAGGGGTGATGAAACTGGTTTTCTCCTCATCGTCGGGATGAAGCCAAATCTGGTGATAGCCTGAAAAACAATCTAGCAAGCTCATTATTTCACAACCAGATGCAATATCGACAAGCTTGTCGATACGAGGCAAAGGATACGGATCCTTCGGGTAGCATTTGTTGAGGTCGGTGAAATCGATGCACATTCGCCATTTTCCATTCTTCTTTTTCACCAAGACGACATTCGCCAGCCATTCGGGATACTGGACTGGTCGGATTACTCCAGCATCGAGTAATCTTTGCACTTCAGCTTTCGCCGCGTCTGCCCTTTCGTTTGACATCTTTCTCAGTTTTTGCTTTCTGGGCATAGCGCCGCTTGCAATGTTCAAACTGTGCTGGGTGAGATCTCTGCTAACGCCTTGCAAGTCGCTTGCTGACCAAGCGAAAATGTCATCGTTGTTCGCGAGGAAGGATGCCAAAGCGTTCCTTTCTTCTTCCGGCATGCTTGACCCAATGTGCACGGCTCTTTCGGCCCTGGAGGCCGCGAGCGGAATTCTTGTTGTTTCTTCGGCTGCCCCAACCTTGCATTCCGACGGGCTGACGATGGCATGCTCTTCGGTGGTTGTTTGCATTTCGTCTTTGTTCGCCACCTCATTGATAAGGCTGTAGCCTGGGGTTGGTTTTCCCTCAATTCTTCTGGAAGCTTGCTGATCTCCATGCACAGCAATAATGCCGAAAGGGGATGGCATCTTCATGCACAGGTAGCTTTGCTTGATTACAACGTTAAACTTGTTGGTGAAACCTCTGCCGAAGATGGCGGTATACGGATAGTCCATGTTTACTATGTTGAATGTCAGTGTTTCGGTGCGGACTCTTTCTCCTTCGGCGAAGGATACAGGGATTTGCTTTTTGCCGATGGCGTCGATCTTTCTTCCTCCAAACCCGTACAGTGAATTGTCGGCGGGGTCCAGACTGCGCCTGTCGAATCCCATTGCCTCGAAAGCTTTGACGAACAAGATGTCTGCTGAGCTTCCGGTGTCAATCAGAATGTTATGCAAAGTGAAACCGGCCACGTTGGCCGTAGCGACGAAAGCGTCACAATGCGGGTAGTCGCGGACTTTGAAATCGGACTCATCGAAGCATACTGGTGCTAGTGACCAAGCTGGCCTGTTTAGTGGGAGTCTTGGTGATACCGTCTGGACTCTTCGTTGATAGTCCCTTCTTGCTCTCTTACTTTCGTGCTCAAGATTGGATCCGCCCGTGATGGCAAAAATGTGGCCTCTTGACGGAAGGATGTTGTTGACTGCGCTATTTTCGTTCTCCATTTCCTGCCCCTGCTGGTGGCCTGGCTGTGCTTGCTGCCCCTGAGGTTGGGTTTGAGCCAGAAGCATTGGCGACGGCGTTGGCTGACGCTGATAATGCATAGGTGACGAAACTGCAACCGACTGCGGCGCAAAGACCGGAAGCTGATAGCCCTGGTACGCCGGATTGTACCAATGTAAATTTTGAGGATGCATGTACTGCGGAGGATGCATGGGCGCGCCCACGTAATTGCTGCATGATGCTGGCACTGCTGTCGGATCTTGCGAATTGTGGAAAACATGTTTGGAGCTTTCGGCAGAGGCTAAAGCTTGATCCTTATCCTTCAGCTCTTTCGCCATCCTGCTGTATTTGCAGTCCTGAGTGGTGTGACCGAAATTACTGTCACAAATGACGCAATACGATGGCCTAGGCCCTCTTCCGCGGCCTCTGCCATCTCAACCGCCGCGTCCTATCCTTCCACCGCGCCCTCCGCGGAACGTTTGATCAAACCCTCTTTGGGGCTAAAAGTCAGGCATGTCGGGCCTCCCTATGCCTGTTGCTGATTGTGCCGGTTCGTCCTGCAAATTGTTGATTGAACGAAAAGGCCTAACAATCCTTTGATTTGGCACGGGCGGTGGTCGACTTGCTTTCGTTGCTTGCCTTTGCACCACGCGGGCGGCCTTGCGTCGCCGAAAGTCATCATCTGACCTCGCGTACGCATTCATTACGTCAAACAATTCCTTGACATCTTTCAGCGGCTCCCTGGACAGATGAGCGGCGCACTGCCCAGTCCCCAAACCTTCGATGGCTGCTGCGATCACCGCGGCTTCCGGCACATTCGGAGCTTGAGCTTTCAGCTGGATGAAACGTTTAAGGTACTCCGAAAGTGGCTCGTCGTCTTGCTGGGTGCAATTCATGAGGTCCCGTGTGGTCTTGACATCCGGTCGGAATCCTTGGAAAGTGGCCAGCAGTTCGGCTTTCAGCTGTGCCCACGAATAGATGGACAGTGGCTTGAGAGTGGTGTACCAATCGTGGGCCACGTCTTCGACTGCGAGGATGAGAGATTTTGCCAAAGCCTGATTGTCTCCGCCTGCCGAAAAGACAGCTGTCTCGTAGCTTGTCAAGAACTTGCGTGGGTTCGCTTTACCGTCGAAAGTCGGAATGCGAGGCTTGTAATTGAGTGGCCACGGATGAGCTTGCAACTCTCTCGAGAGTGGAGAGGTTTCGTCGATGACGTTGCCGAGAGCTGGTGGTTGCTCTCGCCTTGGCATGAATACGTTTTCTTGTGCTATTGGATTTGGGTCCGCCCCGGCCCTTTGCAGCTCCTGAATTTCCTTCTCGAGTTGCCTTCTCTGCTCCTCAGCTCGCCGAATGGCGTTGCGAGTTTCGTCCTCTCTTGTTTTTGCTGCTAGCCGCTGCTGCAGCTGGTCTCTTTGCGACAACAGCTTTTCGATTTCCTCTTGCTGTTGTGCCAGCGTCTTGATTGCTTGGGCGTGTCTTGTGATTTCATCATCATCGTCATCCTCTTCGCCGAATTCGTCCTCGACAAATCCTTCCGGTGTTCCATCTCTGCCGAAAGTCCGCTGATCCTGGAGTTGTACATTCTGGCTCGTCGATCCTCCTGGCTGCGGCTGGGTCTCTATCGCTAGAGCGCCGCCGAAAGCTGGCGGCTCTGGAGCTGAGTTTGGTGGAACCTGGTTGGCTGGAACTGAAGCCGCGACGGTGCCGAAAGCATCCTTCTTCGCGGCGATCGTCTCCGAATTGTCGACCGTCTTCAGCGCTTTCCTTGGAGGCATGGCAAGCTCGGGCGACAACCACGGTGGGCGCCAATGTTGTTTCGGGACCGAGACCCCGAAACAGCAGGTTGTCGCACGAGCGAATGCGCAGAACGAAAGCGGAAGTAAACGTAGCAAAAGAGGGAATCAGGTCAAGTGAACAGTGTTCTCCCCCCTCCTCCTCCCGGGGAGGTTGAGGGCTTTTTATATTAGACCAGATCAACGCTAATGTACAAGATTGCCCTTCTAACCGCTTTGCCAAAATTACAATGATGCCCTACACAACTACCCTGTAGCTGTACAGCGCCTTCTCTGGCACGAGGGGCACCACCGTAACTTTGTCCACTGACGGGCCCAGCGTCGCCCGGTCCCTTTTCCTGACAGGTGGGCCCGCTCTTCTTGACCCTGGCTGTCGGCGACCTGCGGAAACTTACGAAAAACAAAAGCCATGAAAGACAAAATCCAGCGCCGCGGACGTCGGGTTCTCTTCGCGCGGAAGTTCCCTTCCGCACGAAGTCTCCGTCTTCCCCCATTTTTTGGGCCGAAAGCCGCGCTACCGCGCGAATGCCTGCATTCGCGCGAGACCGCCACCTTCCCCTGACTCGCGGGCCGAAAGGCACGCTTCCGCGCGAATGCTTCCTTTCGCGCGAACGCACCGCTTTCTCCCGGTCTGCGAGCCGAAAGCCTAGCTACCGCGCGAAAGTTGCCTTTTGCATGAAGACCGTCGTTGTTCGATAAAGCGGGTCAACAGTATTTGCTTCCGCACGAATGATCCGTTTCGCGCGAAAGCCCCATCATCTTTCGGCGTTGCGGGTCGGAGGCGCCTGCGGTATGGGTGCCGCCCCAACAATAGCCCCTCATGGCCGGATCCGTAAGCTCGCGAGGTTCGACCGTGTTCTTTCGCTGAGGCGCCTACGCCCGCCAAAAAAACTTTTGCTTTGTTGTTTGTTTTGCAGAGCTCAATTTTCGCTGTTGGGATGGCGCTGAAAAAGCCGCAAGCGTGCCTCTCCACGTCGGCTTTCGACGACGATGTCTCGGTGGCTGACCTCCCGACATTCGCGAAACCCGGTTCGCGAAAGGCCCTGGCGGACGCAGATCGGCCGGCGAAGAGGCCGAAAGCACCGCGCGTCGAGTCTGCCGCTCGGAGCTCCGCCGAGCCTGCTGCTCGTGTCTCCGCCAGAGGGGCTGCCCCACGCGAAAGGAGGGCTAGATCCGATGGAGTGCTGGCTCCCACTGCTGCGGATAAGGGTAAGTTACACCTTTCGCCGCGACGAATTCGTCTATCGCAGGAGATGGTGGAAGGACAGCTTCTTGGCTACGGGTGATTGATTGTCGATGGGGTGCCTTCGGACTACAAGAACCCTTGTTTTTACACCGGCTTGAGTTCGTCGGGCGAGACCGACGAAGCGAGAGAATAATCTTATCGGATTGCACGTTCTTTGGGTGCAGCCTCCGACGCTCGGCTCGCCTGTCGGATAGACTTTCGTCGGGCCGGAATCCTCCCCGGCGGAAGTGATGACGCCAGCAAGCTCGTGGAATTTTCGCAGAAGGCTTTCGCCGCGCCAGAGGTCGAAAGGGACCTCCTCAAGTTCGACAGCGTAAAGCTTGACGATGCTCTGTTGTTTCACTTGGCTAGCGTAAGTTACTCGGGTTGCTTTTGTTGCACGTTTGATGTTCGCCTTTCCGCAACGGGGCTGTTGTTCTTTTGGAAAGTGCTAACCTTCGTCTTTTGATTTGATGCTATTCGCAGGCTGCCATCCTCGCCCGCAGCCGACATAATCAAAATGACCTTTACATTCGCAAGGTCGAGCGCGAAAAGGAGGACCTCGACATTCTGGCAAAGAAACTTACAACCGACTTGGAGGTGCAGGCAAAGAAAGCCGAAGATGAGCGCACCTCGCGGAAGGCAAACCAAAAAGAGGCTGAAAAGTTGAAGCGCGAAGCTGAGGACCTCAAGCGGGAGCTTTCGCAGCTGTGAAATGCTCAGGCCGAGAAAGATGAAGTTCTAAAGACGTCTGCCGAGGAGGCTGTCTCCCGCTTCCGCGAATGCCTTCGTAGCATTGGCGTCGAAACGGATGGTCCCTCGGAGCGAACTGCTAACGGCCTTATCCGCTGGCTTCGTTCCGAAATGGAGTCACTTGAAAACCACATGGCTCTGGGCCGAGACTACGCCGCCGTCACCGGTATCAAGGCGATCGGCCACAGCCTGGTCGACGCCGGATGCTCCCACATCGCTGACCTTCCGGTCAAAGAGGTGGATTATTATTGGCGAACCCCGGAGGCGGCAAAAGCTCTGGGCAAAAGATTTTTTGAAGAATTCTGGCTTGCGGGTGGGAATGACATGTCGCTGATGCAGTCCGCCGTGGGTCGCGGAAAGGTATTTTCTTCCTTCTGCTAGAGCTATCGCTTGACTTCCCTACTGGCTATCACTTTTTTATGCGGTGCCTTGTGGCTTGAGTAGTGAATTTTCTGGGCTATCGCTTTTTTATGCAGACTCCTAAGGAGAAAACGCGCATCCGGCAGTTGTTTTCGGAGTATATCTCCGAAAAACAGGCGCGCGAAACCGAGCCGGAAGACGAGGCGAGTCCGCCCGAGCCGAATGACAAGGCACCCGAAAGCTCGGCCGCTGCTGCTGCCCGCGACGCAAATGCCCCCCAAGACGCAGCGGTAGACGAGTGACCTTTTTAGGGTCCGCTTTTAATGTGTTGGCAACTTGTTGTTCTGGACCTCGTGTAATGTTTTGGAACTTAAATTCGGATGTTGTATCTTGAACAGGGCGCGGATGCGGGAATGCCGGACGTTCTCGACATCTGCCCGTTAATGATTAGATCTGGCGGTATCTGTGTTGGTGGTGATTTGTGGAGGAGCTATCGCTCTAGATTTCCGATGGCGTCGCTTTCGGCTTACATGAGAAAACGTGCTAAAAAACTTAGACGCACGGAAGAAAGATTATGAACTTTTTATGAAAGCTTTGACCCGCGCGAACTTGAGTCGAGGCGAATGAAGCGTGAAGCTTTGCGCGCGCCACCAGGCTTCGAGGGTGCCACGTTCGTTAACTTGGAGCCCGAAGATGCCATGCCTTCGCCGGATGAAAGGCGCTATAGCATTTTCCTTGGCCGCGAAAATAGTTCGCGGCCCTGAATTGCAATGTACAACCTTTATCTTAAGCCCGGTGTAATGAAAAGTGTCGCAGTGTGTTCTACCTTTCGGTGTTAATCGTTATTTGCGAATGTGCAATTTTTTATTATTTCGCATGGCGGATGAAGTTCTTTTGCCGAATGATTTAGTTGTTCTCGCTTTACTAGTTCGCGCGATAGTGCTTTTTGGTGCGGGCCCCTCGGCAGGTAGCAAACACGCGTCCGCCCCCACTCACTTAGGCGAGGGGCGGTAGCATTCGCGCGAGGGAGCTTTCGGTGCGAGCCCCTCGGCCGATAGCAAAGACGCGTCTGCCCCCACTCACTTAGTCGAGGGGCGGTAGCATTCGAGCGAGGGAGCTTTCGGTGCGAGCCCCTCGGCCGATAGCAAGGACGCGCCCGCGCCCACTCACTTAGGCGAGGGGCGGTAGCATTCGCGCGAGGGAGCTTTCGGTGCGAGCCCCTCGGCCGATAGCAAGGACGCGCCCGCCCCCACTCACTTAGGCGAGGGGCGGTAGCATTCGCGCGAGGGAGCTTTCGGTGCGAGCCCCGTGGCCGATAGCAAAGACGCGCCCGCCCCCACTCACTTAGGCGAGGGGCGGTAGCATTCGCGCGAGGGAGCTTTCGGTGTGAGCCCCTCGGCCGATAGCAAAGACGCGCCCGCCCCCACTCACTTGGGCGAGGGGCGGTAGCATTCGCGCAAGGGAGCTTTCAGTGCGAGCCCCTCGGCCGATAGCCAGGACGCGCCCGCCCCCACTCACTTAGGCGAGGGGCGGTAGCATTCGCGCGAGGGAGCTTTCGGTGCGAGCCCCTCAGCCGATAGCAAAGACGCGCCCGCCCCCACTCACTTAGGCGAGGGGCGGTAGCATTCGCGCGAGGGAGCTTTCGGTGCGAGCCCCTCGGCCGATAGCAAGGACGCGCCCGCTCCCACTCACTTAGGCGAGGGGCGGTAGCATTCGCGCGAGGGAGCTTTCGGTGCGAGCCCCTCGGCCGATAATAAAGACGCGCCTGCCCCCACTCACTTAGGCGAGGGTGTTTTTTAATTTGGTTGACGAAAGTGTCTTTATGAATGCAACATGGAGAGGCTTACAATCGACTATGATTATGATATTGCTCCTGTTGTCATCTAGCAGCACACTTGCTTTCGCTTGTCTCCTAGCCGCAGCTTGGGATGGACATGTCACTTAATAGGGCCTTCGCCTAAAGTTACTGGATTGGTGACGCTAGCCAAATGCTATGCCGATGACACAATCATTAAAGCGAAAACATGGCTCCTGATGCTTCCTATTCGCATTTTCGCTAGAGAGCCTATTGCCCGGGACTAATATTTTGATGGGACTCGGTAGTTTTGGATGGATGGGAGGCTTGCACTTTGTTTCCTATTTATACTGCGTTGCCCTTGCTACAGGACGGCTGCATTTACTCACCTGGCTGTATTTATGATCGCTTGGTAGGTGAAAGGTTAATACAACATTTACGTTTTAGCGGCTGTAAATGCTTGCCAGCTGTCGTTTGTTTTGCCCTACTAGGGCTGATGGACTTGGCCTCTGCTACCATTCTCCCCTTTGAGTGATGGGGGGCTGATTTTGCATAGCCCGCAAGCTTTCGTTCCGCCTTCGTTTTGTCGGAGGGTCGGTTTGTTCATGGCCCGCAGGCCTTCGTTCCGCCCTCGCATTTTGTCGGAGGGTCGGTTTTTTCATAGCCCGCAGGCTTTCATTCCGCCCTCGCATTTTGTCGGAGGGTCGGTTTTTTCATAGCCCGCAGGCTTTCGTTCCGCCCTCGCATTTTGTCGGAGGGTCGGTTTTTTCATAGCCCACAGGCTTTCGTTCCGCCCTCGCATTTTGTCGGAGGGTCGGTTTTTTCATAGCCCGCAGGCTTTCGTTCCGCCCTCGCATTTTGTCGGAGGGTCGGTTTTTTCATAGCCCGCAGGCTTTCGTTCCGCCCTCGCATTTTGTCGGAGGGTCGGTTTTTTCATAGCCCGCAGGCTTTCGTTCCGCCCTCGCATTTTGTCGGAGGGTCGGTTTTTTCATAGCCCGCAGGCTTTCGTTCCGCCCTCGCATTTTGTCGGAGGGTCGGTTTTTTCATAGCCCGCAGGCTTTCGTTCCGCCCTCGCATTTTGTCGGAGGGTCGGTTTTTTCATAGCCCGCAGGCTTTCTGAGATTGTCGGTGGCTGTGGAGGATTCTTTTCACCCAGCAAGCCGACATTCTCATTTGTTAGATCGGAATGATGAATGTCTCAACCTTATGTTTGGTTGACTTCGTCCTTAGTCAGGCCACGCGACTTTTCTCGGGGATTGCGGATGCTTCACAATGTATCGGTTACATTCGGCTGCCTCGTTAAAAAACCTCGCACCCCGATGAAGGGCTTCCCCGGCGAGGAAAAAGAGTGCAGCTGACTTTGGTTGCAGAAAGTAAAGAAAAGAAGAAAAAATTACATCCAAGTTCGATAGTTCAGGCTAAGGGTAAAAACGACGCAGGTTACTTGCGTTCCAAGTGTGAGCTGATTCTTCGCCCTTATCATTCAGCAGCCGGAATACCCCGGGTGCCGCCATGCTTGCCACGATGAAAGGGCCCTGCCACTGTGATTGGAGCTTACCTTGCTTATCTGGTTGCCGAATGGTGACCATGTCACCAGGCTTGATGTCCTTTCGGACTATGGTCTTGTCCCTGTGATGCTTCGTTTTGGCGTGGTACTTTTCGAGATTCTCTGCAGCTTGCAACCTTACCTCTTCGATGGTTTCGAGTTCGAGGTGCCTTTGCTCCTGAGTAGTTCGAGCCATTTCGGTTCGGAAGGAACCTAGCTTTACCTCTTCCGGGGTAACTGCTTCCTCGCCGTAAAGCAATCGGAACGGAGTGAAGCCGGTAGCTCTGGATCGTGAAATATTGTGTCCCCATACAGCTGTTGTTAGGGTGTTGGCCCACTTACCTTTCGGCGAGTCGTACAAGGTTTTTGATATTGCCGAAAAGATTAAGCCATTCGCTCTCTCGACGGCCCCGTTTGCTTGCGGGTAGTTTACTGAGGCGAAATTAAGCTTGATGCTGAGCTCATCGCAGAAGCTCCTGAATTCGGCACAGTCAAACTGCTTCCCGTTGTCGCAGGTGATAAAGGAAGGAACGCCGAAACGACAAACTATCCTCTGCCAGACGAACTTGGTTAAAGAGGTGGAAGTTATGCTTGCGAGGGCCTTTGCTTCCACCCACTTGGTGAAATATTCGAGGGCGACCGTTGCGAAGCGCAGGTTGCCCGGAGCTGCTGGTAGCGGACCTACTATGTCAATGCCCCATCTCTGCAAGGGCCAAGTTGGCACTATCGGCGTGGTTTCATTTGCTGGGGCTTTCTAATTTTTGGCGAACATCTGGCAACCTTTGCAACATTTGACCAGCTCTCTGGCGTCTGATGCGGCAGACGGCCAGTAGAAACCTTGCCTCATTGCTCTGTGTGCTATTTCGTGAGGCCCCCTGTGCGCTCCGCACATTCCGGCGTGCATTTCTTCGAGTAGTTGAATGCCTTCGCGCTTGCTTACGCATTTCAGAAGAGGAGCTGTTATCCCATTTTTGAACAATTGCTCTCCGATGATTGAGTAACCTTTCGCTCTGCTGGCCATCCTTTCGGCATCCTTCCTGGACTCCGGCTCGTAAGTCCCGGCCAGATAAGCGAATATCTGCGACCTCCAGTCGTCACTGACGATAGCGTGTACCGAACTTGGATGATCTTCCTCCTCTTTCACTGCCTTGGCTGAAGTGGTAAATTTTGTGCTGCGGCTTTGGCCAGTTCGTCTGCCTCTGCGTTTTTGGCCCTTGGAATGTGACGTAAGGTGAAACCAGTGAAATACTTCTCCATTCTTCTGATTGCTGCCAGATACTTGGCTAACTCTGGTTCTCTTGCTGTGAAATCCTTTTCGGCGTGACCAACAACGACTTGGGAATCCGAAATGACTATGCACCTTCTCGCTCCGATTGCTCGGAGCTTTCGTAAACCCAAAAGCACGGCCTCATATTCGGTAGTGTTGTTGGTTGTGAGGAACTGCAGCCTTGCGGCAAACCTGACCTTTGGTCCTCTTGGTGGCGTAAGGATCGCTGAGATTCTGGCTCCAGCCATTCCCCATGCGCCGTCACAATTCACTGTCCACACGGGCTCCTCGAATTCGAGCGTTGTGTCGAAAGCGGCGGGAGTCCAGTCTGCGATGAAATCCGCCAATGCCTGCGACTTGATTGCGGATCTGTGCTGGAAATCGATCACGTATTCGTTCAGCTCCGCCGCCTACTTGCCAATTCGGCCGATGGCTTCGTTGTTGCGGAACAGGGCTTCCAATGGCTGAGCCGAAAGGACTATGATGTGGTGAGACTGAAAGTAGTGCTTCAGCTTTCTAGAAGCCATTACTACTGTGTAAGCTATCTTCTCCAGCTCTGAGTAGTTCAATTTTGCACCTGAAAGGGCCTCGGAGACGAAGTAGATTGGGAACTGCGTCATCTTGTTTGCATGCTCCTTCTCTTCCACCAGTACTGCGCTTACGGTGGTGTGCGATGCTGCAAGATACAGCAAGAGTGTCGCTTCCAGCGATGGCTTGGATAGCATGGTTAGTTTTGTCAAGTACTCCTTTAACTGCTGAAAAGCCTGCCGCTGCTCTTCCCCCCAGTCGAAAGGGTCGGAGCTACGCAGAGTTCTGAAGAATGGCAACCCTTTTTCGGCGGATCTTGCGATAAATCTGTTCAAAGAAGCCAGTCTTCCTGTCAACTTTTACACTTGCTTTCGGTTTGAGGGCGGTTGCATGTTGATGATTGCCGCTATCTTGTCGGGATTAGCTTCAATTCCTCTTGCCGATACCAGGCAACCGAGGAGCTTGCCTTTCTTGATGCTGAAAATGCACTTGTCAGGGTTGAGCTTCAAACCACTCTTTCAGAGATTGCCGAAAGTCTCGAGCAAGTCTGCCTGATGATCTTCCTGTCTATCTCTCTTGACCACTATATCGTCAACGTAAGCCAACAAGTTTTTCTTTTGCTTCTGGCATTCGAACACCTTGTCAGTCATCCGCGAAAATGTAGGGCCCGCGTTCCGCAGCCCTTCCGGCATCCGCCGATAGCAAAATGTGCCTGTTGGGGTGATGAAACTGGTTTTCTCCTCATCATCGTGATGGAGCCATATCTGGTGATAACCTGAAAAACAATCTAGCAGGCTCATCAATTCATAGCCGGATGCGATGTCGACGAGCTTGTCGATTAGAGGCAAATGATACGGGTCCTTCGGGCAGCATTTATTGAGGTCGGTGAAATCGACGCACATTCGCCATTTTCCATTCTTCTTTTTCACCAAGACAACATTCGCCAGCCATTCGGGGTACTGGACTGGTCGGATTACTCCCGCATCGAGTAATCTTTCCACTTCCGCTTTTGCCGCGTCTGCCCTTTCGTTTGACATCTTTCTCAGTTTTTGCTTTCTGGGCTTAGCGCCGCTTGCGATGTTCAAACTGTGCTAGGCGAGATCTCTGCTAACGCCTTGCAGGTCGCTTGCTGTCCAAGCGAAAATGCCGTCGTTGGTCGCCAGGAAGGATGCCAAAGCGTTCCTTTCTTCTTCCGGTATGCTTGACCCAATGTGCACGGCTCTTTCGGGCCTGGAGGCCGCGAGCGGAATTCTTACCGTTTCTTCGGCTGCCCCAACCTTGCATTCCGACGGGCTAACGATAGCATGCTCTTCGGTGGTTGTTTGCATTTCATCTTTATTAGCCACCTTATTGATAAGGCTGTAGCCTGAGGTTGGCCTAACCTTGTGGTCGTGGGTTCGCGCCCCACGGTGGGCGCCAATGTTGTCTCGGGATCGAGACCCCGAAAAAGCAGGTTGTCACGCGAACAAAAGCACCGAGCGAAAGCGGAAGTAAACAGAAGAGAGTGGGGAGTTGAGTGAAGTGAACAGTGTTCTCCCCCCTCTTGGGGAAGCTGGGAGCTTTTTATATTAATCCAGATCAGTTTGAAAGTACAAGAATGCCCTTCCAACCACTCTCTTACAATTACAACGATACCCTACTCAACTACTCCGTGGCCGTACGCCGTCTCTTCCGGCGCGAGGGGCATCATCGTAACTTCACCCTCAGACGGGCCCAGCGTCCCCCGGCTTCTTTTCCTGACCGGTGGGCCCGCTTCCTTTGACCTAGGCCTCTGGCGACCTGCGAAAGCCTATGAAAAACCAAAGTCATGAAAGACGAAAACCACCGCCGGAAATGCCGGACTCCTTTCGCGCGAATGCCTCCTTTCGCACGAAAACTCCGCCATTCTCCGGTCCTGCGAGCCGAAACGTGGGCTTCCGCGCGAAAGCTTCCTTTCGCACGAAAGCTCCGCCTTCTCTCGGTCCACGAGCCGAAACACGTGCTTCCGCACGAAAGCTTCCTTTCGCACGAAAGCTCCGCCTTCTCTCGGTCCGCGAGCCGAAACGCGTGCTTCCGCGCGAATGCATCCTTTCGCACGAAAGCTCCGCCTTTCTGCGGTCCTGCGAGCCGAAACGTGTGCTTCCGCGCGAAAGCTTCCTTTCGCCCGAAAGCTCTGTCACTCTTCTGCCTTGTGGAGCCGGAGGCGAGAGCGTGCTCCCGCGCGAATGCGCGCATCCGCACGAAAGCTTCGTCGTCCTTCAGTATTGCGGGTTGGAGGCGTCTGCGGTCTGGGTACCATCCCAACAATCGTGATTGACACCACCTATTAGAAACCTGCAACAGGGGATTAACAAACCCTGAGTACGGTCGATACTCAGCAAGACTTAACCGTCAACAGAAAAGACTTCAGGGTCATGCTGGTTTGGGTTGGCTCAACAATATTTTTCATTTGCATAAAAGCTTACTAAAGTAATCCTAAATCCACATTTTACTTAATCATTAAGTACATGATAAGAATTGAAAGTGAATATTAATGACAGATCATTATCATTCTTTCTTAAACCAGTTCCATTTTTATTCTACGGTGCGGGTCAGAAGATTGAGTCTCCTTAACCGAGGAGCACGACGATTCGAACCGATTCAACCAGATCTGGGAGTTTTCCACGATCATACGATATATGTAGACCCTTGATCACACATATATCAATCCCCAACCTCGGATCCTCCAAACAAGACCGGGTCCGCGCCACCCGAGAGTACTTTGTACACCTCCAATCCGGGACTTTAACCCACGAGGGTAGCTAGTACACTCGCCATCTCTCCACTCCCAGTGCGCGATTAGCCATTCTCATTTAAGAACCACCAAGGTAGGGCTTACCGTAGCATATGATCGGTACTTCACAGTTTCTCCATCTAGCAGGCCAACAACGGTTAACCCTAAACCGACACATCTGGGTCACCCTACACCGCCCCAAGGTTCGATGCAGGTGCCCGTCTGGTCTTAACCATCATTCTTTCTCATTATCATTCCAAAACGATAAGTATCGAAAACATTTATCAAAAGCTTCATAAAGCAAGGCTATGCATTTCTATCATTTGCATAAAGCAGGTATCAAGGAATGATATATCGATAACAAGGTTGATCATGCATCAACAGGTTTAAAGCATTTATTTGATAAACATTTAATGCATCAGGTTATCGAAAGTAAGTGTAATTGTAAATCCAAGGGAATGGTTAAATGAACCGGGGCTTGCCTTTGTTGCAGGGTAAACAGGATCCAAGAATGATACACGAAGGTTAGTTCCTTCATCTAGAAGTTAAGTCTTCTCGACGAAGCTTGTCCAACAAGAGTCACCTTCCGAGGCTTGTTCGACAAGGGTGATCACCAAAGCTTGATCAACACGACTCCAACACTCTCGAATACTACACGTAGATAAATGATGGATGCTTTAGCATGATGCTATGGGATGCATGCTAAGGTGCAGGACAATCGAAATGCATAACAGAAGCTAAACACAAGATAAGGAAGGTCGAGTACAGCTTTCCTTCGCGGTAAAGTTGCAAACCAACAAAACCAACTTGCAACTTACCACTACGGTTTCTAGCTTAACAAACAACTATCACCAAACACCTTTAGGTGGGTTAACTAAGATGACTAAGGTTTATTAAAACATCACTCAAGCCATAGGAGCACAAGATGAGAGGTGTCCCATGGTCTTCAAACAATAACCAAAAGTCACACAAGATGCAAACTTAAACTTAATGGTTTATTAACCATAACCAGAGCTACCATCATACAAAAGGGGTGATCCTAGACAATTTGAAAAGCTCATCAAATTGTATACAAACTTCCTAATATAACCCATGGTTGATTCTATAGGCAACTAGGTCAACTAACTTGGATAAACATTTCTGTCCAGATCTAGGACAGATTTGCTTACCCAACTTCCAACATCTATAACTGGAGCTCTAGGTTACCAAAAAGGATGATCCTTAACAATCTAGAAAGCTTATAAAAAACTCTAAAACTTTCCTATTGTCTCCAACATGTGATTCCCTAGTTAAAAGGCTGAGACTGCTCATCTCCACAGATCTGTCCAAAAGGTAGGCCAGATCTGTTCTACTGAATTAGAAAAACTATATCTCCTAATCTAGTTGGCCTAAAATCATGAAATTTTAGGACAAGCTAGAGACAGAAGTTAACTACAACTTTTGTATACAACTTATTTACAGAAAACATAAACTTAATCATGAAAACAGTCTATTAAAGAGTACTGGTCCAGTAACTAAATCAATATAATGCATTAAAACTTAAAGGCATTACTAGATCTATAACAAGTCAAACATGATCAACTAAATGCATGAAACATAACTATTAAACAAAATATTATTGAAGATACAAGATTAGCCATAACTTCTTATAAACATTTAATTACCTAATTACTCAAATAAAACTCGATTAACCATCTTTTTAAAAATTAAACATAGAACAATGATTTATATATAAGTTTGTCAAATGGAGCCCAAACTTTTTGAGATGATTAATTATATAAGATAACAGTGGCAAAATAAATATCACATTTTCTGGACAAACATATAAACCTGCAGAATTAAATCAAACTATAAACATTTAAACGATTAAATAAAGCATAGAAATAAGAATAAAATTTATTTTCTCCAACAGAGCTCAAAATTTTTGTGAAGATACATTTTCAGCTAAAAACAGTGACAAAAATAGTTTCATGATTTTTGGACATTTAAATAAGCTTACAAAAATCATCAAAGATCATTTATTAATAAAAAGACCTATTTAAATCACTTTCAAAATTTGTTCAAAACTCAAGTTTCATATTTTTCTTAAATATTAGACAGCTTGAGAAAGCTACTCAAATATTTTCACAATTTTTGGAGCTTCCTAGAAAAACATATCAAAAAGACAAAACACAATACTATTCACATGACGCAGGAAAAGAAAAACACTTCCCCTTCTCACTGACAGGAGGGCCCCAGGCGTCAGACCCTTCTTCTTCACTCCCACGCCCTGGACCAAAGGCCCGACGCCTTGACCGGCCGCCCGACCGGGTTGACCACCCTCCGGCCTCCTCACCGGCGAAGTCTCCGGTGATGGCGAGGACTCCAAACCCTACCCCTTGACCTGGCGCTCCCATACCATCCCTTACAAAACCAAGCTCCCACAAGACCTCGAGCTGGCAGCGACCATGGCGGCTCGGCCATGGCGAGCACGGCGGTGATGCGATGTTCCGACCTCTAGGGCTCGGTAGAGACCTAGTCTAGGGTAGCATCACACCAAGGTACACCTCGCGACCACGATGCGCCCCCTAACTCGGATGGAAACGACTCGGACACGTGCGGCCCACGGTGGCGGCCATGGCGGCGCTTGCGCCGACGGCGAGCCACGCGGACAGACCAAGACGGCACGGTAAAGACCAAACTGAGGGACGCAACACGCCTAGGGACTTCAACAACACCCGGTGCACGCACTATCTGGACTCGATGAGCACTGGAACTGGGTTGGCTATGGCGGCGGCGATGGCAGAGCTTGCACCGACGGCGAGCTCCGCGGACTACTCCAGACAGGGCGGTAGCGACCACGACTTTGGGCCGATGAGCAACCAGTCCCCAAGACAAGCACAAAGCACAAGTTGGCGAGGCGTGTGGTGCTCTGGTGTGCCCTGACAATGAGCGAGTTGGAGCTTGCGGCCATGGCGGACGGTTGCAACGGGAGAACGGCGATGGGATGGCTCCGACCGTGAGGGACGGTACTCTCTGGTTGGGCTAGCACTCAACAACGAAGCGAAGCCAACCTACACGCGCAAGGGGTTCGAGGTGGGACGACGGCGGCAGCAAAAACCGGCGGCGCGGTCACTGTGTTTTTGCCGGAAGAAACAGAGGAGAGGGAGAGATCGAGACGACGACGTGGGCTCGCGGTAGAGGCGGTGATGGCATGCTTGCAAGCTCCTGCTTGCTCTTGACTGCGTGTCCAACAACGTGGCGCGCCCGGACAGTCGGCCAAACGGCCACGGCAAGACGGCGGCGGCGGCCGGGTGCAAAGCACTGGCGTTGCTCTGGTTTCACCCCCGCCGGTTACTGTAGCGAGCCTAACTTTCCCCTTTCTAATTTCTCCAGATTTTTGTACTGCACGACAAAAACTCCTAAAACAAAAGTTGCTCCAAAATTTATGTTCTACAAACTTGCTTAAAGAACCAAAGTCAAATTCTTCCTAGATTTTGAAATAGAGTTGAAATTCAAATTTGGACCAAACTGAATTTCAAAATTACTTTTGAATTTTCTGAACAGCTTCAAATTTCACCAATATAAAAGTTGTCCCTTATTAAATTATATACAACTTTGTTTTTGGTCATATATCCAAATTGTGCTTAATTTTGAAACTACACAAAAGGGAATAAAACTAGGTTTGGAAATTGATTTTCAATTTGAAACTAAATCAAACTAGTTTTCCAAATTACTTCAGATTTTCTTTAGTAACTTGAAAATCTATCTGAATAAAAGTTGTTGCTTTTAATCCTCTCTACAACTTTTGTTAAAGGACCAAAGTCTAATTCTTTTTAGTTTTTGAAATCTAGTTTTGGGGTCAAATTTAGGGTTTAAAGGATTTCAAATTTATTCAAACTTTTGTACAGAAACTTTGAAAACTTTGAATACCAAAGTTGTACATCTCAACAAGAGCTACAACTTTGCTTTTGAAATCACTTTGGAATTTGACTTACTTTTTGACTTAAAGAAAAGGGATTGAAAAGGATATAGAAAATTAAGGTTTTCTACTTATCTTTTTATGTGACACTTAACTACACTCTCATGCAACATACAAAACTATGTAAATCACCCAAGATCATGCAACACTTATAGTAAAGCATGTGAAGCATCACAATTATACTTAAAACATGAAATGCTTTTATGCCATGATGCCAGATGATTTATGCATACTAATCAACTTAATTAGGGTTTTAATTATCGCTTAACACCAGGGGTGTTACAGCCGTAGGAAAGATGCTAGCAGTGGCTTGCGCGACCACCTCCGGGTGATCCTCCATAATGTCCCGAAGAACAGTATAGGCAACCCTATTAGCTCCGTCCCACGGGGTCCTACCTTGTAGTGCGAAGTCCCGGCGGCACCATACATGATCCTGCGGATCACGGCTGGGCACGTCCACCTCAACTGTGTATACATAGCGATCCTCGGAAAGCTGAACACGATGCCAATCATATTGCGGTTCCTGGCCTTCCTGGTATCCATCCAAGTGGCAGCACCCTCCACAAAATGGTAGGCTTGCAGAACTCCTCCAGAAAGTCCTCCGACCCCTCAGTAGTCCAGGGTCCCAGCATATAGTTAGGCCTCTTGCCTCCAGTCGACTTACGGGCGGTACGCTTGGTGCGGGCCATCTGAAAGAAGTTCATCCACATAGTTTTTAATTAGTTGAGAACAACTTTTATTTTAAAGAAACGGGACGGATAATCATAAGGAAGGAAGTAAGATTAATGCAAGATTGTATGATCATGATGCATGCGCGTAACATACGTCCTCACTGTCTATCAATCTAACGGCTAGACGGTGGCATACAACGTTCTCTCATAGCGTTAACTAACGTACTACACGATCGCAAGTTAGCATACCTGCAGAAAATCACTTTAGCCCTGCCCACAGTATGAATATCATGCATTGCTGAAATTAAATCTAATACTAACTCAGGTGCATACCCAGTATACACGTAAGCAGTATATGCACCCATCAGAATAGTATTACTCCCACAATTAATACTTTCACATATACTTGTGTGTAACAGGTATACATGTCGGTACCATTCAAGCACTCCCCTAGATTGGCAGTTGTCCAATCATGCTCTCACAACTCACTGGTTACCTTGGCGTAGAGGCAATTGATCCATACATTACTATTCCAAAGAATAGCACCCATACAATTTCACCCTTGCCGTATGGACGACAGAAACAACAGAATTTAAATATGATGCACAACCCCCAAGTTAGTACTTAAATAGCCACCTAGAAACCTACTGGGCATAAGGACTTGATCATTGGCACACCTTAAACTTCATTTATAAGATTTTTCAAACCCTATTATAGCTTATAAGTTTTTGCAAAGAAAGTTTTTGATTTGAAAATACGATTTTCAAATACACTCATGAACAGTAACGCCAACCATGCTCGGATGCCAGCTGTGACAGAACCGACCAATTTATACCAGATTAAGCATCGAATCCCCGCTTTCACAGAGATTTCAGATACTTAAGCTTGTACAAACCCGGTAGTCCGGAAACCTCGAAGGATTTCAAATCATTCAACTTTAGCCAAGATCGTAATAGATTAGTGTACATGTCCACGAGGTACATTCAGTTCACACATAAATCAAATACATCGAAGTTCGACAGTTATTACAAACCATAGTTCAAATTTCGAAAGCGGAAGCAACATAGTTTTAAACATAAGTTCTCAGTTCACAATACGGTGCCAATGCCTGATCAGTCTACAAAAGCATCAGGGAAGGATAAGAGTTGACCATGCCCATGGTCTAGTCACCACCCTCGACGGGGTACAGACAGTTCTCGCAATAGCCGAAGAAGCATTGCCCATCTGCAACAACAAGGGAATAGAACCCTGAGTACGAGAAGGTACTCAGCTAGACTTACCCGTCATAAAACAGAAATAAACGACACTAAGGAGTATGCAAGGCTGTAGCTGGGGTTGGCTGTACTTACCTTTTGCATAAAAGCATTTTCATTATTAATAATCATCATTAGAGTATTAGCAGTCCATTTTATATAATCAACCTGATTAACTAGATTTGCACCTGATCTAGAGCAATCACTTGGCTAATTAATCAAGCAAGAGTGACTATCTCATCAATAGCCTTTCAGATTCAATACCATAACCATCTTTAGTTCCAAATATTACTACGGTAATACATGCCCAGTCAAGTTACTCACTAACCAGGAGCGATGGCGATTATAATCGATTCCTACCAGCTGGGGATAAAAATGTCGCACACTCGCCCGATCACACCTTGCCAGGCAGCCGTCGGCGACCACTTCAGGAAATTCGAGAACACAACGTGCGGGACGGTCATGGGCCCTTCTACACCGGGGGTTATCTCAATGCCAGGTCGCTCAAGCTATAACTGCCCACGGTCATGCCAGGTCAGTCAGGCCCCGCCTATCCACGGACCATGCCAGGTTGCTCAGAATAGTTGCCCACGGTACATATAAGGACCTGGGTGTTAGGCGTCAACATCTCCATCACCGGCTCGAATAGCCCTACTCGGCTTCACGGGAGGTACTCCGACCTACTCCATTAAGTGATTGACGCATTCAAAATGACTGAGGTGTGCCTTCGTCGGGTCCTAATCGACACAGACAGGAGACTACCAGCATACAGAACCCATGTCCTGCTGCTCCTACATCCCGCCCGGTCTCAGATTAATTATTACATGGTTATCTCCATGATAGCACGAGGCTAGTCATGATCAGTATCCACCTATATGCGGGAGACAGGAAATCACCCGACTTTTACCGGTCTAAGCAGGCTAAGCAGAAACGAGCCTAGACTTAACAGGGATAACAAGATATAATTGCAGGTGGACAAGGATAAGTAGTAATGCATCAGCGGTATCACTCAACTCCTATAACCTAATGCAACAAACAAATCAGGTTAATTCCGTAAATGCATTTGCAAACCGTAGGAGAGGGATGCTCCGGGGCTTGCCTCGCTCAAAGTCAGAGGGACGGTGGTCGAGGCACTCAGGCAGGTCCTCGATGCCTTCTTCTTCGGTCCTCTGGTCCTGAGTCTCCTCCGGGCACAGCTCCTCCGATGGCGGGTTCTGGGTCTCACTACCGATCCTGGATGATGCATAACACGCATAAGTAATATGAATGCACATGGAATGCATGGGGCTGCAATATAGAACAAGATCACTCAGGAGATAAGCACATGTCATCTACTGCGTTCTCTTTAACAAGGTAGTCAACATCACCCAGAGATTACAAAAGACCTTAACTAACCAATCAACCAACTAGTTCTCCTAATTCACTGTTTTAGGATTCTAATTACCACAGCAAGCACCCACTTTATTATTTTACCTTCTTTAATTACTTGCTGAAATAAATCCAATTAATCAAGCTTATAACAGCAACCCATCCTAGACAGCTTCAGAAAAATCTACAAAAATTATTGGAAGTTAACAACACCTAATCTAGTCGTCTATCCAAAATTCACTCCATTTGGACTCAAACTCCATTCTCTATGAAAAAGACAAATTCTATCATGAAAAGGTGCTTTGAACTACACACCCTAGCAAAAAGTGTCAAACAATAGATTTCTCATTTTTCTACTGAACTTCTTAGCACAAGAGCAGTGTATAAAAATTCTCAGGTTCAAACTCCTTATATTTTAATTACTACAAAATAAACAAAAAACAACATTTAACCACTTTAATTACAACTGGCAAAATATTCCATGGAACAACACCATATATTATTTTATCCTGAAACTATTCATCAACACAAACCTAACAAAACAAGAGTCACATTTTTCTGAGCAATACACAGTTTACTAAGCATTTAACAAGATTTTAGCCAAAACAAGAATTAAATATAGCTACACATAACTTTATCACAAACTGGACATATCATATTTTTCATGCATAGAACTCATCACAACAAACTTAACAAAACTTGTTTCATCTTTTTAACATTTACAGAATGCAAGATATGAATTAAACAAGTTAATCAAACATTCTGAAAACTATTTAAACAAAACCCTGAAAAACTCCTTAACCTAAACTGCCACGCGTACCCAACTACTTGCACCCGGGCCACTGACAACCGGGACCCAAGCCACAGACCTGCGGGGCCCCGGGTCAACCTGACCCCACCGGTCATCCCCTCCAGAGCAGGGGAGAGGTTGACCGCGGCGAAGCTTGCCGACGGTGACCTCTCTGGCGAAACGGACACCTTCACCCTACTCCTCTCTTTCTTCCGCACCCGACGGTACCACACACAGGCCTAGAGCATGCTCAAAACGAGCTCGCCGGTGACCATGGCGGACACGACGGCGCGGGCATGCTACGCCGGCCGGCTCCGGTCATCCGGAGCCAAACCAACGCGTGATTTCTACTCCGGCGACCTTCACAACCCTAACCCGAGGCTCAGGAGCCAGGGCTCCTGCTCCGAGCACTCGCGACCACGGCCATGCCGACTCCGGCGACCATGGCGGACGGCGGACACGGCGTACTGACACTACCAAACCCTAATCGGCTCAACCAACACCTCCAACGCCTTCTACGGGCCAAGGTGACTCGCGACCACCAGCTAGGGCGAACGGACGAGCTCGAAAGAAGGGTTGGCCATAGCGGACTGAGCCTGCCGGCCATGGCGGACATGGCGGGCGCGGCGTACCGCGGTCTTCAAACCCTAACCGGCCAAACCGTCACCTTCTACATCTTCTACGAACCTCCCTAACCCTTGAACGTGAGCTAGGGCGACACGAAACCACGGGAAGGAGGCCGGCCACGGCGAACCGAGCTCGGCGGTCATGGCGGCCATGGCGGCGGCTCATCCCGAGGCTTGCCTAGGGTCTCCTATGGGGCACTAAGGGCAGCAAGAGGTGCAGGGGCTCACGGCGAAGCCTTGTGGGTGGTTGGGCTTGCGGCGAGGCGGCCGGACGGCGGCGAACGACGGCGAACGGCGGCAGTGCTCTGTGTTTCCCCCCTCTCTTCCGCTTGGGCGACGGCGAGAGAGCGAGAGGGACAGAATGGAGGGAATGCGGCTTCGGGCAGGGGCGAGGCGGCCTTGTGCACGCCACGCCGCGCGCGGACGCTGCGTCCCCGGCCGGCGCGCGCCACGCGGCGGGCGAGTCCTGCGCGCGGTCGGCATGACACGGCCCGATTCAAACTGAATCGGCCGATTCAGTTGCCGATGGCCGACTGACGGCCAAACTTTGGACGTGATTAACTCCTCATCCACTCGATGAAACGCTAAGCCACTTGTTCCATTGAGTAGAGCTACATGCCGACTACAACTTTGGTTATAAGATCAAGCTTTGGTTTGGCCTAGATTGCTCTCGAAAAAGCTCCAAAGATCACCAGGCGAAACTGTTTCGCCAGTTAGGACTTGGAAGAATTTTCCAAGTCTAATCTCCCCCATTTCTGACTTGTGGGTCCTAAAACACCTTGTTAAACTCATTTTCATGAGTTGGCCCTTAAACACTTTTTGTTCTACTCTAAATTCTACACATTTTTAGTTAAGGGCCCACAGCCATGCAAAGCTTCTATCAAGGAGGTCTCAGTTAGTCAAACAAAAGGACTCCTAGGGCTCTACTAAGGCAATTAGGGTTAGTGACTTGGTTAGCCAAGAAGACCAACACAAACCTAGCTTCAAACTGACTCCTCAACAAGATTCAACTACTAAGGAGACTCACACACTCCAAAAGCAAGTCAAACAAGCATCACACCAAGCATAACATTGCAAGCCAACACATGAAATGACACTTAACAAACAAAATGCAACATGGGATGATGATGATGCTTATGCTCATGAGATGTCAAGTTATGCATTTAAGGTTTCTTAACACCAGGGGTGTTACAAGTAGCGTGCCGGCAAGCACGTGAACCTCAGGATAAATCTTGGTGTCCCGTGTGCTTATTGTGGTTGCGACTTCATCTTGGTGATTGATCTTCATATTCATATTCTTGGTGATTGGCATCACGAGTGGATTTCACCGGTGATTGGTTCTCTACTAGACGATCCTGAAGGCTCGGTGAAACCACTTCTATCTAGCTCATTTACTTTGTGTATTTACTTTGAGCTATTCTTTTGTGTAGATACTACCTGTTGTCATATATCTTGTTTAGTTAGCTTGCTTAGTATTTCTTGTGCACACACTTATTTCATATACATTCTTTGTATATTATACTTGTTCTAGAGATAGATAGTTTTATTCCGCATTTGTTATTTGCTCTAGTTGATTGTGTGACATAGAAATATTAGGTAGAATTGTTGGATAGGTGGCTTGCAACACACTATTAGGCTAGCGCAAAAAGCTTCGCCATTTGTTATACTAATAGTGTTTGCCTAAGTAAATTTGTAGATTTTTAATTAGGCTATTCACCCCCCTCTAGCCAATTTGGACCTTTCAATCTCGCCCCCAGTTTTGAGGCCGAAACCAGAAAACCTGTCTTCACGACCAACCCCCGGTTTTGAGGCCGAAACCGGGAAACCCGTCGTCCATCGCCTGAGTTTTGTGGCCCAAACTCAGAAACCCGCTAGCGCCCAGGTTTTGACGCCCAAACCTGGAAACCGTCCTCAGCTCGAGTTTTGTGGCCCAAACTAAGAAACCCGCAGCACCCAGGTTTTGTGGCCCAAACCTGGAAACCGTCCACCCGATGGTTTTTCTGTGGCTCAACCATCAAACCGACGCCATAGAGGGGATGCACCGCCCGTGCACCCCATCCACCGACATGTGTCCTCAGGTCCTCGACCTGAGCAACACCGTGCCCCGGCAAGTCTCCGCTCGTCGCTGTCCCAGGCTGTCAGCCACCACAGCTGATCCTCAGGCCACCGGTCCCTCAGTCCAAGCCTCACGTCCGCCCTTCACCGCTCCGGGTCCATCGGCACGACACGTCTCTACTTGACCTTCACCTTGCCTTCGATCACTGTCTCCGTGCTCGACACCTGCACAACACAAGCCAAAGAACATGCGCATCAACCCCGTTGACAATCACTCATCACTCAAGATCCGGCATACACCCATGTATCCGCAATCTCCCCCTTGATGAGTGCATTGTCAACTACCCACACAAATCATATGAAAGTAGAAGAAGAAAGAAGAAGGAAGAGAGAGAACTTGACCAAATGACCCAAAAGCATAGCAAAGCCGAAAGAAGGTCAAGTGGAATGAGCAAAACAGCTTGGTCCCCAAAGACATGGGCAACGGCTCGATGCAACCAAGCAAAGCAAAGCTAGCCCTCAAGAAGAGGTAGAACAGGCTCAACACCGCTAGCAGGAAAGCTCGATACCAATTGAAATACCAATCAAAATTCAAGCAAAATAGAGCTAGCCCTCAAGAAGAGGCAGAACGGGCTCAATACCGCTAGCAGCAAAGCTCGATACCAATTGAAATACCAATCGAAATTCAAGCAAAATCGAGCTAGCCCTCAAGAAGAGGCAGAACGGGCTCAACACCGCTAGTGAGAAGGCTCGATACCAACTAAAAGGCAAAAGAGCTCGATACCAATTTAGAAGCTAGAGAGAAGGCTCAAAACCAAATTGAAACAGAATCAACTGAAAACTGCTAGTCCCTCAAGATAGAGGCATAGAGGCTCAACACAACTAGTAGAAAAACTCCGAACCAACTGAGCAGAAAAAACTCCGAACCAATTGAAAAGCCAAGCCAATTGAAAAATGCTCCAAAAACTACACACGAGCAAAACTCCCCCTTCAATAATGCACACAACTAAGATATGATTTGACAAAATTTCTCCCCCTTAGTTGATAATGCACTATCAAGCAGACTTCTCCCTTCCAAATGCATATGAGTCAAAAATGCAAGTTAGTAGCTTCAGGGTTATACGCGATAGAATGAAAAGATGCTCTACAGAGTGCAGATCCGACAACTCAACAATAAGCATACATGCCAGCAAAGGCTCAAACTGATCACTAAATACGAAATATGAACACGTGAGCAAAGTGAGCAATTTTAAGTCATTCAGAAAAGGTGTTCACCACAAAAATAGCACTAGACATGTATAGACAGGAAGTCAAAACAAGTGCTAAACAGGTATACAAGGTGAACTGCCCCTAGCAAAGTTCAATCATCATGCAATAGAATGAAACATAGACATGTGTATTCAAATTTTATCGGAGTTGCAGCGGTAAAATTACACAAGTTCAAATATTTGCATGTGATTGCGAGAGGTTGAAAGCTTGTCATTGCCTAACTTTTCAACCGAGCTAAGCCTATGCATAAGCAATCAGAAACTTAAAGCAATGGTTTCGGTCTTACACTACACGGCTCAAGTTTAACTCAATGTGCAATGAGAAACAGTCTTGATACCGTGATGTGTTGACAAGCAATCCCATCTCGATCTTTTCAATTCACTTAAACTTGGTTCAATTTTAAGACAAAATATGAACATGCCAAGCAAATGAATGACTCAGAACTAGAGACATAGCAACCTAGCATATATGAAAAGCACAAGTGATTTCAACATATTCTACACATGCTAGTTGCCAATCTCAATGGTGAACAAATTTCAAATTTTATGTTCATTAAGAATATTCACCATTCATAAAATAGCTCAGCTCACAACATGTATCAGTGATCAAAAGGAGCCTAAGCTACAAGCATCATCATATAGCATCGGAGCATACACTAAACAGAGCATAGATTCATTCTAAGGAATATAGTCATGAAGCTCGAAAATGCAAAGATGGATGATGGAATGCAGAGACTAACCTACCAAAAATGAAAACAAAACGAAGGGAAAAAGAGTCAGTCTATGATACAATAGACAAAATGTTTTCCCCATCTAAAAGGGGAAACACACACCAAGCTCACCCCTCAACCTATTAAATGTTGATTGGTCCAAAGGCTTGGTAAAGATATCTGCCAACTGATGATGAGTATCAACAAGGTGAAGGTCGATATCACCCTTCTCAAAATGGTCTCGCAGAAAATGAAAGCGCACGTCAATGTGTTTGGTGTTAGAATGCAGCACGGGGTTCTTAGCAACGCTAATTGCACTCGTGCTATCACAAAATAAAGGCACTCGAGAAAAGCTCAGACCAAAATCACGCAAAGTGGCCATCATCCAAAGCAACTGAGAACAGCAGCTAGCCGCAACAACATATTCAGCCTCTGTGGTAGACTGGGCGACACTAGACTGCTTGCGAGAAGACCAAGATACAAGAGAAGAGCCCAAAAACTGACAAGTCCCAGAAGTGGACTTGCACTCAAGTCGGCAACTAGCAAAATCGGCATCAGAATAACCGCAAAGGGAGAGGGTGGAGGAAGCTGAAAACCAAATCCCGAACTCAGGTGTGAAACGAAGGTACCTCATAATGCGTTTGACCGCCTGACGGTGAGAGGTGCGCGGCGATGCCTGAAAGTGCGCGCAAAAACACACCACGAACTGAATGTCCGGGCGTGTCGCCGTCAGGTACAACAGCGACCCAATCATGCTACGGTACTCCTTCTGGTCCACAGCTTCTCCATCCACATACACATCCAGGGCCGTCGTGGTCGACATGGGTGTTGGAAGAGGCTTGGCCTCACCCATATCAAACTTCTTCAAAATGTCCTTGGTATACTTGCCCTGGTGCACAAACGTCCCCTCTCGGGATTGCTTAATTTGCAAACCGAGAAAGAATGTCAACTCGCCCATCATGCTCATCTCAAACTCTCTGCTCATAAGATCTACAAACTTGGCAACCAAAGCGTGAGAAGAACCACCGAAAATGATATCATCCACGTAAATCTGGACCAAGAGAGTGTCATTGCCTTGCTTGAGGAGAAAGAGCGTCTTATCAACACATCCCATTTTAAAACCCTTAGCTAGCAAAAAGGTTTTCAATCTATCATATCAGGCTCTAGGGGCTTGTTTCAAACCATGTAAAGCTTTGTGAAGTTTAAAAACTTGGTTTGGAAACTTGGGATTTTCAAAACCGGGGGTTGTTTCACATACACCTCTTCTTCTATGTAGCCGTTTAAGAAGGCACTCTTGACATCCATTTGAAAAAGTTTGAAACCTTTGGATGCAGCAAAAGCCAAGAGTATGTCAGTGTTTGTTATCCGGCAACTCGTCTTGGGGATTCCCAGACGATTTGTTCGGTGGGGATCGACGTATGCAGAACTCGATGGTAAACGCAGAGACAAGGATTTATACTGGTTCGGTCTGCTGAATAGCATCCCTACATCCAGTTTGGGGGAATAGTATTGTGCCCTGCGCTTATGGGTGTCTGGTTGTGTACCATGACCCCTGTGTCTCTGTCTCTGGCTTGCCGATCTATGGAGCTCTGCCTCTCTTTATATAGTCCAGGAGGCAGAGTCCTAGTCGGTTACAATCTTAAGAGTCCTAGTAGGATTACAAAGTAGCAATACTACTAGGATTACATACGGGGAGTCCTAGTTAGACTAGGTCTTCGCCCTTCTTTGCGGAGTACACGGGGACTCTGTCCCACAAGCCCCCGAGCTCTTCATGGTTTATCGGTGAAGTCATCTTGAGACCTTGGCCTTGATCAAGTGTCATCCGAGTACCTTCTGAGAGAAACCATAAAGTGCTCTTGAAGTCTTCTAATGGTGTGCACTTTTTGAAAAGCGCACCCATTGGGTGTAGCCCCCGAGCCTCATGCTGTTTAGCATAAAGAGTTGCGGGGTCTTGTCTGAAATTGCTCCAATTCCTTTCAAAAAAATTTGGATGCATCATTTGAGGATATGTATCCTGCAGCCCCGAGCCTAAAATCGACTACTCGGAGTCGATTGAAGGATCTTGTAGACATCCTCAAGGGTGCAGCCGAGTAATATCCCGAAGACAAGGATCTCCATATGCTTGTCGTCGAGTCCTTGAATGCTTATTATTTTGATCTTTCATCCTTGAATCCCAGCCCCCGAGCATAGTCGGAGTGAAGTCGACTAAGCTGCGGCAACGACCGAGCCCCCGAGCTTAATGCCGACTAAGCCGTGGAGGAGAAGGAGCTTGATCGAAGTAGTGGAAGTAGAATATTGGTGAGCTCAAGGCTTCGGGTGGGTAGTCTCCTCACCGGAGACCCCGTATCACCCCCACCTCGAGACTCCCAAATCATCATAACCATGTATGAAGGCTCGTCGCAATAGCATGGTGTCCGAGTGTGGCAGCCCTCAGGGGCGTACCTAACCCTGCGGCGTGGTGTCCGAGTAAGGCAACCCTCAGGGGCCTACCTCACCCAGCAGCGTGGTATCTGTGTAGGGCAGCCCTCAGGGGCGTACCTCAACCGGTGTTGTAGTCCATATCTTTTCCCTGCAAAGAAGACATACAAAAATTTGTAGTAACTGATATTCATGATATCAAGTCGGGAGCAGGTCCCAGCATTATCAAATGCGTATGAAATTTTTCGCATCTTGCTCTTGCTAGGTTGTTTAAATCACCCGAGTAGTGGGCCTGTGACGTTTAAGCACCTGTCCTGCGTGTCGAGCTTTATTTGTCGAGCGTGAGGTACAGGCTTCACAGATTAAGGCTTGCACTTACTCAAGTAATTTAACAACTTGCTAAGAGAAGATTATAGCAGTCATGCTGCACGAAAAAAAAGAGCACGCTTCGAGTGTACATTGTACACCCGTGAGGTGTTGTCCTGATTACAAGCTCAGAGCTATATGAGTAGCCGGGAATACAATTGTGATGTGGCCGTAGCGGCTCACGATAAATATTTAAAGATATTAAAAATATTAAAGCGTGACTTAGTTTGTTTTGATGCCGAGTTGAGTGGTCAGCGCCGCCGAGTGGAGTAGTCGACACCGTCAAGATATCCGAGTAATGGATGACTTGGTACTCGGACGGCTCGCCTTGTGGCTCAACGGCTCGCTCGTGGCTCAACGACAACTTGATGGCTTGCTCGCGGCTCAACAGCAGGTCGAGGGCTCGCTTGCTTGCGGCTCAACAGCGGCTTGATGGCTCATTTGCGGCTCAACAGCAGTTCGAAGGCTCGCTTTTACGGCGCAACGACAGCTTGATGGTTCGCTCGCGGCTCAACAGCAGCTTGAGGGCTCGCTTACTTGCGGCTCATCGGTAGCTTGATGGTTCGCTCGTAGCTCAACAGTAGCTCGAGGGCTCACATGCGGCTCATGGCTCACTTGCGGCTTTACGACATCATGATGGCTTGATGACTGCTCGAGAGCTTGCTTGTGGCTCATGGCTCACTTGCGGCTCACGGCAGCATGATGGCTCAACTACTCGGTACCCAGACGCTATGGATATAAGAGTAGTTGGTTGTTGATGAAGTCAATTAGTCGGAACAGCTCCCCAGCAGATTCTTGATCGAGTCGGGTTGTTGCCGAGTAATTCTTGATCGTCTGGATCTCATTCCTGACTAACACATTGGATCCAAGTGGAGTAGTCGGTCGATTCCAGGTAGTCGGAATTATGCGTCGAGTCTTGTTTGTTGCCCGATGCACAAGTATCCTCTCATGCTATTTCTGGTCCTAGCTGATTGCTTCGCTAGTTCCCAGCTGGCTTGTGGCTCTATGGCCGATCACCAACATGCACCGGATTTGTCTCAAACGTAGATAGCTTGCATGGCTATACAGACTTAGCCTGTGCGTGGTATTATAGATTTGTTGAAGTAGGACTCTTGTGCGTGGTGCATCTTGGATACTGCCTTCTCGTCATGCTGTACGCCCAAAACTCCGGAAGTGAAGTTTCTTCGTCCATGGCCTTGATCCACCCACACGATCACAAAGGAGACTCATCTTGTGTTGGAGACGGACTCGGCACCGGTGTATACTCGAATTCGGCAAGGGATTGGCATGTGCCAAAGCCGGACTCGACTAGACAGAGCCGGAATCGGCATCACCTGACTCGGAGTCGAACCAATCTTGTCCGCTGGAATCTTTATTGCCAGAGAATGCCTTTGATTTTTTGTCGTGCATGGTCGCTTGGCTTGTTTGGTGCATCACAGATGTCTTCCAATAAAAGCTTGCAAGTATCTTGGCTTGGTCATACATCCACGTCGCACATACTATGCAGTTGGACCGTATCCGGGTTGGACTTGTGGTTAGCTTGTCTTGTTCGGTAGACTTGCTGATGTAGTCGCCGACTCGAAGATGCGATCTTAGCCGATAATTTCATCTTGAAATCCGTCGAGCTCTCAAACGCAAATTCGCCGAAATCCCCTACCTGGCGCGCCAGCTGTCGGTGTTTGTTAACCGACAACTCGTCCTGGGGATTCCCGGACGATTGTTCGGTGGGGATCGACATATGCAGAACTCGATGGTAAACGCAGAGACAATGATTTATACTGGTTCGGTATGCTGAATAGCATCCCTACGTCTAGTTTGGGGGAATAGTATTGTACCTTACGCTTTGGGTGTCTGGTTGTGTACCATGACCCCTATTTGTCTGTGTGTCTCTGTCTTGCCGATCTATGGAGCTCTGCCTCTCTTTATATAGTCCAGGAGGCAGAGTCCTAGTCGGTTACAATCTTAAGAGTCCTAGTAGAATTACAAGGTAGTAATACTACTAGGATTACATACGGGGAGTCCTAGTGAGACTAGGTCTTCGCCCTTCCTTGCAGAGTACACAGGGACTCTGTGGGGATATAGACCCCAGGGTACCACATGATGGTACATGGGCCTCACCACGGCGGTCGGCCCATAGAATGAAGACGTGCAGCACACGGCATGCACCGTACGACAGTTGTAATCTAGATATAGTACCAACTCGGATACTTACAATGTAACCTTGTCCCTTCAGAATATATAAGGAGGGGCAGGGGTCCTCCGAGAGGACATGCGACAGGTGAGAGGGAGACAGATCATAGATCATAGGTCACAGGTCATAAGCCACAAGCCACATCCAATCAATATACAGAGTATACAACTCGATGCAGGACGTAGGGTATTACGCTAACCTAGCGGCCCGAACCTGGATAAACCTATGTGTTCATCTACTTTTGCCTTGCGTCAACATCTGGGTCGTCGTCTTGCGCACCTTCCCCTCTAATCTACCACCTTGGGCATACCCCTAGGTGGACTATTGGCGATATTTCGTCGACAGTGGCGCCCACCGTGGGGCATGTGCGTACGGACGCCATGACGACTCAGATGGTTTCCTTCCTCGTTTCCACGACCCTTCCGGAGGCTTCACGTTCGTCGTCAGGTCGTTCTCCTTGACCACCGACGTCGACAGTGCCGCCAGTGGCGTGGAGGCGGTGCAGCCTTTTCCTGTGCCGAACAGATCTGCTTCCACCACTTCAGCGTCGGTGAGACCAGCCTCGACATCTCTTCGAGGTCATCTTCCCCGGCGCTCCGACCACGCTTCCCCGCTACCGGAGACAACGTGTCGACAACACCGACCTGATCGAATCTATCGATCAGGTCACGACCGACATCAGTGACACTCTCGCTCTCGTAGATCCGATCAGAGATCGATCTCCCGAGCACAACATCGACCAGCACAAGGACGACGTCGCCTGTACCTCTCGCTCCGACCTCCAACCGCGTCGCAATGATGATCGTCGTAATAATCGACGCTATGACGACCACGACCGGGAGGAAAGATCGAGTGCTAGACAACTCCATCACCATTGACAAGAAGACATCGTTGGCTTGGCTGATCAACTACGACGAGGATTACGAGAAGCTGCTCGACGACCCGTGCCCTACGCTCCCTCTGATCATCTACGAGCCAGAAGCGAGCCATCACGTGGTCGTCGAGCCATCAACGAGCCACCAACGAGCCGACGAGCCAAAAGCGAGCCATCACGTCATCGACGAGCCAACGAGCCATCATCGAGCCACTGACGAGCCATCGCGTCGTCGTCGTCTCATCGCCATCCTCGCCGACCGCTCGTTGTTGACTCATCGCCGTCGTCGACGCCTCTCGTCGACCACGTCTACTCGACTGCGACCGCGACATGTCTACAAACAAAAGCTAAGTATTATTTTCATATTATTAATCGAATATTCCTTCGATCGTCATATATCTCTAGATATCATCACGACGACTCTTCGTTATTTTTCACCATATACCATCCTGAGGATGACATATGCGTTTTCCCGAGCAGCTACGTTTACACTCGTGCTTTCCAGAGACGGCCCTGTCTCCGGCTCCTCCCTACACGTGAATGCAGCTCCGCGCTCTGCGTTACGGGTGGTCGGCAGCGGCTCCTCGGTGACGCTGATGCTCTTACGCGTGTCTGGGCTCCGCGCCTCACGCTCCGGAGTTATCGGCTAGCCGGGGCTGGTGACTCAGTTACAAACAAACTGCTCGGAGAACTTTATTTAATGCTGAGCGTTCATACCAGCTGACTGACCGCTGAGCGGCATTTGCTGTTTCTTTACTGCTAATATTTTCTATATATTTATTTGTACGTCATGTACTACCATTCTGCATGATTATTTTACAGGAACTATGTTCGGTCTGCGAGCTAATTCTTTACGCTTGGGGACTGGACCAGTTATGATGGACAAGAAGATCATTGCTTGGGACTCCTCGGTGCTCGGGTTCGTCGACCACCTGGTCGGGTCGCTCGGTGCTCATCACCTGGCGCTCGGACTTCGTCGCCGACCAGCTAGCCGTACTCTTCGACGTTCATCGACAGCTACACCGAGAGCTCACTAGCTGAGCTGGGGACTCCTCGGTGCTCGGATTCGTCGACCACCTGGTCGGGTCGCTCGGTGCTCATCACCTGACGCTCGGACTTCGTCGCCGACCAGCTAGTCGTACTCTTCGACGCTCATCGACAGCTACACCGAGAGCTCACCAGCTGAGCTGGGGACTCCTTGGTGCTCGGGATCGTCGACCACCTGGTCGCTTCGTTCGGTGCTCACTGCCTGGCATTCAGACTTCATCGCCGGCCAGCCTGTCGGACTCCTCGACGTTCATCGACGGCTACACCGAGGGCTCACCAGCTAGCCTGGGGACTGCTCGGTGCTTGGACTCGTCGTTCGGCAACCTGCTCGGACAACATGCTGCTTTCGCCATAGTGGTTTTACCTTTTTTATAAGCCTGCTACAAGATTTATTCTTCATCTTCTAGCAGCCTTGGGGACTACCGTGTATACATGGCACTCGTTCGCGCATGTATATAAGTTTGATTATTCTGAAGACCCTGGCACCACGTGACCGAGTCACCTGCTGTCAGGCTCGGGGACTAGCTGTGGGGATATAGACCCCAGGGTACCACATGATGGTACATGGGCCTCACCACGGCGGTCGGCCCATAGAATGAAGACGTGCAGCACACGGCATGCACCGTACGACAGTTGTAATCTAGATATAGTACCAACTCGGATACTTACAATGTAACCTTGTCCCTTCAGAATATATAAGGAGGGGCAGGGGTCCTCCGAGAGGACATGCGACAGGTGAGAGGGAGACAGATCATAGATCATAGGTCACAGGTCATAAGCCACAAGCCACATCCAATCAATATACAGAGTATACAACTCGATGCAGGACGTAGGGTATTACGCTAACCTAGCGGCCCGAACCTGGATAAACCTCTGTGTTCATCTACTTTTGCCTTGCGTCAACATCTGGGTCGTCGTCTTGCGCACCTTCCCCTCTAATCTACCACCTTGGGCATACCCCTAGGTGGACTATCGGCGATATTTCGTCGACAGACTCTGTCCCACAGAGTATCCTAATTGCCTCCAAACGAGCTACACGAGCAAAAGTCTCTTCATAGTCTATCCCCTCCTTCTGACTATACCCCTGGGCTACAAGTCTGGCCTTGTTTCTCACAATGTGGCCATCCTCTCCTTGTTTGTTTTTGAAAACCCATTTTGTCCCAATACGGTGACACTTAGGAGGAGGTGGAACCAAAACCCAAACCCGATTTCTCTCAAAATTTTCTAACTCCTCATGCATGGCATTGACCCAATCCAGATCAGATAAAGCATGTCCAACATCTCTGGGTTCAAAATCAGCAACAAATGCAGAATGAGCAAAGTGAGAGATTTGTTGTGACCTTGACCGAGTGACACGTTCGTTGATGCTGCCGATCATCTGTTGAGGAGGGTGTTGGCGCTGAATGTGTCGTGGCGCCTCTCTAGCTGATGTGACCTCCCCCTCAACAGTAGTTGGTGCCTCCTCGGGTACAAGTGGCACAGCCCGAGGTGGTGGATCGCACAGCCCCCAAGTAGTCGACGAAAAGGGGTTGGGGTCGTGAGTTGTAGTAGTCGAAGCCGATCCTAGCGGCACAGTAGGTGGAGGCGGTGCTGGGTCATCCATCCCTTCAGCACCCTCTTCCTCGTCATCGAAAACAGGTTCTCCAACCTCATGATCACCTGCAAGCTCAAATCTAGAAGAAGGACAATGCATGGTCTCGTCGAAGGTGACATCGGACGTCTCCATGACTCGGTTAGTATCAAGGTTAAGTACACGATAAGCACGAGTATGAGTGCCATAACCCAAAAATACACCGTCAGAAGAACGAGACTCAAACTTGTCCAGGATGCCTTTCTTGAGTATAAAACAGTGGCAACCAAAAACTCTAAAATAACTCACTTTGGGCTGTCTTCCAAAACGCAACTCATAAGAAGTCTTTTTCAAGAAAGCTCGAAGAAAAATGTGATTGGAAATATAGCATGCAGTGTTCATAGCTTCGGCCCAATATCGCCTAGGAGTCCTATGCTCATCGAGCATCATCCGGGCCATCTCCACAAGGGTCCAATTTTTCCTCTCTACAACACCATTTTGTGGCAGTGTGTAGGGGGAGGAAAACTGATGCTCCAAACCCAAAGAGTCACAAAACTTCTCAAAATCTGAGTTTTTGAACTCAGTACCATTATCACTACGAATAGCTCGCATTGAGTTCTTAGGGAACTCGTTCTGAAGACGCAAAATTAGATTGCGAGCAAAAGAGAAAGTCTCGGTTTTCTCAGCTAAAAAGAAAACCCACGAATATCTCGAAAAATCGTCAACAACAACCAGCACATACCACTTCCCCCCAACCGAGCTCACCCGAGCCGGACCAACAAGGTCCATGTGCAAAAGCTCTCCAGGGCGCTTAGTCATAACCTGATTCACCGGATGGTGGGGAGCGGCAACTATTTTCCCATGTCTACAAGAATGACAAACAAGATCCTTCTCCATGGACAACTTGGGCAATCCTCGGATTAGGCCAAGTGAACTAAGCCTTGCAAGCAAGTCGAAGCTCAGATGACCGAGTCTCCTATGCCACTTCCAAAGATCAGAGGAGGAAGGACCAGCCACAAGACAACGAGAAATTCCAAATGACTCCGAGAAATTCGCACGAAAGACTTTCCCAAAGGGCGAAATCAAACATAAAAGATTGCCCTCAGGATCCAAAATGCGACTAAGATTCAGTTTAAAACGAATCTCATAGTCATCGTCAAAAAGTTGTGAAACAGAAAGAAGGTTAAAATGCAAGTTAGAAACAAGAGCAACATCACGCAACACAAAGTGCTCATTAACTCGAACCGACCCACGAGACAACACTTTACCTTTGCTATTGTCGCCGAAGGTGATAAACTCCTTTCCGGCGACTGGACTAAGACTAGAGAACCACTTTGTAACAGAACTGACCAATTTGCACCAGATTAAGCACTGAAAACCTCCGCTCTCGCAGAAATCATCGAGTACTTAAGCTCGTACAAACCCGGTAGTCCGGAAATCTCGAAGGATTTCAAATCATTCAACGACATCCAGCCAAGATCGTACTAGTTCCACGAACATGCTCACGGGTTACATCACAGTTGCATAGAGTTCAAATTACATCGGAGTACGAAATAATATTACAAACCATAGTTTGATAGAAGTAGCGGAAGCAACATAGTCTTTAAAACATAAGTTTAAGGTGTTCATAAATACGGTGCCATCAGTTGACTGGGTCCACAAAAGCAACAGATGAGATAAGTGTTGACCATGCCCTTGGTCTAGTCATCACCCGTTACCGGGTACAAGCAGTTCTCGCAGTAACCATAAAAGCACTGGCCATCTGCAACAACAAGGGAAATAAACCCTGAGTACGAGAAGGTACTCAGCTAGGCTTACCCGTCATAAACCAAAAATAATGAGACTCCAAGGATCATGTAGGCTATATAAGTGGGGTTGGCGGTACATACTCCTTTGCATGAAAGCTTTAGTAATAAAACTCAGTTTCAGATGTTGGCAATTGCTTTTAGTCATTAACTCTACCTTACTAGATTTGCACCTGTACTAAACAAGCACTTGCTAATTAATCAATCAAGAGTGACTATTTCATCAATAGCCTTTCAGATTCCATAACCATTTTAGTTCCATAAGTTCTACGGGAGATGATCTAAAGTCAATTACTCACTGTCCAGGAGCGATGGCGATTATAATCGATTCCTACCCAGCTGGGGATAAAATGTCTCACACTCGCCCGGCACATTCCGGCTACGGCAGTCGTAAGCTACCAGTCAGGAGATTCGAGAACACAAAGCGCGGGACGGCCATGGGCCCTTCTACACCGGGGGTTATCTCAGTGCCAGGTCGCTCAATCTATAACTGCCCACGGTCATGCCAGGTCGATCAGGCCCTGCCTGCCCTCGGACCATGCCAGGTCGATCAGAATAGTTGCCCACGGTACAGCTGAGGCCCTGGGTGTTAGGCGTCAACATCTCCATCTCCGGCTCGAATAACCTTACTCGGCTTCACGGGAGGTACTCAGACCAACTCCGTTAAGTGATCGACGCGTTCAATTTGACTGAAGGGACATTCCCGAACGGGTCCTAGGCGACACAGACGGGAGACTACTAGCACACAGAACCCATGTTCTGCTGCTCTTACATCCCGCCTCCGTCTCAAATTAATTATCACATGGTTATCTCATGATAGCACAGGCTAAACATGATCAGTATCCACCTATTGCGGGAGACAGGGAATCACCCGACTTTTACCGATCTAAGCAGGGCTAAGCATTTAACGAGCCTAGACCTAAACAGGGATATCAAGATATATTGCAGGTGGACAAGGATAAGTAATAATGCATCAACGGTAACAATCAATTCCTATAACCTAATGCAACATCCATCATCAGGTTAATTAGAAAATATTTGCAAACCGTAGGAGTTAGAATGCTCCGGGGCTTGCCTTTCTCAAAGTCCGACGGACGGTGATCGTGGCACTCGGGTAGCTCGTCGGCGTCGGTCCCTCCGGCTTCTTCTGTCAGGTTCTCCTCCGGACTGGGCTCTTCCCGTAACGACTGGGTCTGGATCTCCTCCGCTGATCCTGTATGATGCATAGAGTGCATGAATAGGATGAATGCACATAGAATGCATATGTGATGCACATGATCAACAGCAATCAGGGGATAAGCACATGTCATCTAGTGCATTCTCTTCAACAAGGTAGTCAGCATCATCCCAACTATTTAACCTAACATAGTCAATTGATTAAGCTATGTTGTCACCACCTCAAAGTTTACTTAATGAGTTTATTACCCTCTAATTACTTGCTGAAATAAATCTATTTACACATGCTTTAAACAGCAACCTAACCTAGACAGCTTCAGAAAAATCTACAGAAATTACTGGGAGTTAACAACACCTAACCTAGATCCCTGTCCAAATCTCATCCCATTTGGACTTAAACTCCATTCTTTATGAAAAAGACAATTTCTATCATGGAAAGGTGCTTTGAACTACACACCCTAGCAAAAAGTGTCAAACAACAGATTTCTTATTTTTCTACTGAGCTTCCTAGTACAAGAGCAATGTGCTTAAATTCTCAGGTTCATATTCCTCATATTTTAATTACTACAAAATAAACAAGGAAACGACATTTAACCATTTTAAAAGCTACTGTCAAATTAATTCACAGAACAACCTCATATTATATTTTTCTCTGAAACTACACATTCATACAAACCTAACAAAACTGGAATCACATTTTTCTGACTTATATAAAATTAGTTATGCATTTTCCAAGTTATCAGCACTTTTCTAATTTAAATAAATCTACACATAAAAGTATCACCAAGAATGCATTCAACAGTTTTCACTGATAGATCTAAACATGCTTGACCTAACAAAATTTGTTTCACAGCATTTGGACTTAAAATGAGCCTTGTATGAATTTTTGAAGCCTTACATGAATTCTGCAAAACACATTAAAAAGGAAAACTCAATCCTAACGTACGGACTCCCTTCTTAATTCGGCCGAGGCACAAGACAGACGCTCGGCACACCCGGCGCGACTCAGCCGAGGCTCAGGTGCACTCGACCGATTCGGCCGAGGCTAACCTATTCAGCCGAGGCTACTGACTCAACCGAGGCTTACTGACTCAACCGAGACTAACTCAACCGACTCGGTCGAGGCTCGAGGCGAAGGCTCGGCGCATCCGTCTTTCCGAGGCCTACGGCACCCAAGCTCTTCCCTTTCTCTCTTTCTTACTGCCAGTCGGGGCCCGCTGGTCAGGGCGACCAAGCTTCCGAGGCCAAGCTCGGCACGTTACCGCGCGAGGCCAGGCTCGGCAGTCAACGGCGGAGTTTGGCGCCGTAGTCGTTGACCGGCCCTAGCTCGTCGACGGCGACGCTTCCGGTGACATTGAGACCATCACTGGGTGCGGGTTTGTGAGGCGAACACAACTAACCGACTCGCTGAGCCAGAGGGATACCGGAGCAAGCTCGACGGCGGCCATGGCGGAGCGGCGGCTCTGCGACTCAGCGGCGGAACTCTTCCCGGCGGCTTGCGACTCGGCGAGGTTAGCACTAGCCCAAGCAAGACCTAAGCGACCTATTGGAGCAACTCTCGGGCTTCGGCATCCCCGGCATTGCTCGGAGCTATGCACGGCGGCGGTCTATGGCGGACACGGCGACGACACGGCTCGGTTCCGGCTGAAACACGGCGAAAGAGAGGTCTCCAATTAACTCTAAGCTACTACGGAGGTAGAGAAGACTAGAACATGGCTCGGCTTGGTATAGCTTGGCCGGAGATGACCGGTCCACATGAAGGTCACGGTGGCGGCCATGGCGGGAGCTTGCGGATGGCATCCGCTGTTCCGGCGGCTAGAGAGGGAGAGAGGGGAAACCAACCCTTGCCGGAGAAAGAGGAGGTCAAGGCGGAGAAACTGGCGGGAGGAATCGAACGGCGGCGAGCGGTGGAGCGAGTAATCGCTCGCCGGAGTTCGGCGGGCGGCGGCGGCGCGGAGCTCTGGTGAAGATGGAGTGGAGTGGAGCGAGGAAGAGAGTGAGCAATGGAATGCTCCTCTGGTTGCAAGCACGGGGCGGAGCGAAGGCAAAAGGAACGAAGTGCTAGGTGCATTGCACCTGGCCGGTTCCCGTCGGGGGAACTCCCGACCGGACGCGGCGGCGTCAGGCGTCGCGTGACACGCGGCGAGTGCGGACGGGGTGCATGGGCGACGTGGCGAGTTCGGGCGCAAACCACGGGCGGCGGTGCCGGTGGTTTGGCCGGCCGGCGAGGCGGTCTCGCGGCTGCGGGCGGATTCTGCCGGCGCGGAGGGAGCGGCGTCCGCGAAGGAGAAGAAGGAGAGACTGACAGGCGGGGTCCACTGGGGTTAAACTAATGAAGTTTGGTTAAAAACTTTGATGCTCTATAACTCCTAAACTAAGCCGAATTAGGAAAAGGTCCTAAAAGCAAAGTTGCTTAGAATTTTGCAAGGAACAAATCATCTTTAAGGCTCAAGTCCAAATTCTGCTTAGAAAAAGAAATTTACTTCTAATCCATTTTTCTAATGCAAGAAATCACATTTTAAAAGCTTTTTCTGAGAAAGTGCTTTAAAGCAAAGTTGTTCCTTTTATCCAGATCTACAACTTTGTTATAAGGCACTTGGTCAGAAACAAAAAGCATAACAAGGTTACACTAGAGACCAAACAAGGACTTAAGCACTTCAACAAACATATGCACATGAAATGATGAGATGCTATGCTTATGCCATGCCAAATTATGCATTTAGGGATTGCTTAACACCGGGGGTGTTACAGCCCTCCCCTCCTTAAAAGAAATCTCATCCCGAGATTTGGGTTACGAACCATTTCTTATAAAGGTGTGGGTATACTTCCTTTAGATAGTCATCCGTCTCCCAGGTAGCATCCCGGTCATCTTGCTCACTCCAAGATACCTTATATTGCTTCACGATTCTTCCGCGGGTCGCTCTTTCCTTTTCATCGAGCACTCGACATGGTGTAATTGAGTAAGTGAGATCAGATTGCAATTTGATACGAGCTGGTTGTACTTCTTCTTCTGGTACTCGAAGACATTTCTTCAGTTGAGAGACATGGAACACTAGAAAAATAGCCTTCAAATGCTCTGGTAATTGCAGTTGATAAGCCACTTCTCCCTTCTTTTGCACAATTCTATAAGGTCCCATGAACCTTGGTGCTAACTTCCTTTTGACTCCAAAACGTTTTACACCCTTCATTGGTGAAACCATCAAATAGACATAGTCACCAACATTGAACTCAAGCGGTTTCCTTCGTTGATCAGCATAGCTTTTCTGGCGAGATTGTGCAAACGCGATATGTTGCTGAATCGTTCTAACTTGTACTTCTGCTTCTTTCACAAAGTCAATACCATAGTACCGACGTTCCCCTGGTTCTACCCAGTTTATCGGTGTCCTGCATCTTCTACCATACAGAGCTTCAAAAGGAGCCATCTGTATACTTTCTTGATAACTGTTGTTATAAGCAAACTCTGCTAATGGTAACCATTTCTCCCAAGAACCCTTTGCTGATAAAACACAGGCTCTTAACATATCCTCTAAAACTTGATTCACTCTCTCTGTCTGCCCTAATGTTTGCGGATGATAGGCTGAGCTTCGGACTAAATCCGTGCCTAACTCCTTCTGCAACTTTTCCCAAAACGGTGCAGTAAACTGTGGTCCGCAATCAGAGACTATAACCTTTGGTACACCATGCAGTCGCACAATCTGACTTATGTAGATCTCTGCATAATCTGGGGCCTTATAGTTGGTCTTGACTGGAATGAAATGTGCGGTCTTTGTGAGACGATCCACAATTACCCAAATTGAATCATTACCCTTCTGTGTAGTGGGTAAACCAACGATAAAGTCCATACTCACTTCTTCCCACTTCCATTCAGGTATGGCTAATGGCTGAAGCATTCCAGCTGGTTTCAAATGAATAGCTTTTACTCGACAACACGTGTCACACCTTGCAACATAAGCAACAATTTCTTTCTTCATTTTGGTCCACCAAAATCTCGGACGCAAATCTTGGTACATTTTTGTACTTCCAGGATGAATAGATAATTTGGACAAATGTGCTTCATCCATGATCTGATTCCCGAGTTCTCTATCCTTAGGCACCACTAATCGCTGGTTAAACCATAGAACTCCATTTTCGTCAACTCGAAAATGCTTATCGGCCTCTTTTTCATCCTTGAGCCTTTCCTTAATATGGTAGATCCCTTTATCGGTTTTCTGGCCTTCTATAATTTGGTCAACTAACACATTGCGCAACTCTAAATCATGTAGCACTGCAGCATGTGTTAAGCTGAACTCATCTTCTGGTAGAATCTTCATAGCATTACAGTGTGATTTCCGGCTCAGAGCATCGGCCACAACATTCGCCTTGCCTGGATGATAGTGAATTTGAAGATTATAATCCTTAATCAATTCCAGCCATCTTCTTTGCCTCATATTCAATTCTGCTTGCGTGAAAATATATTTAAGACTCTTGTGGTCGGTGTACATATTGCAGACATTCCCAAGCAGATAGTGTCTCCAAATCTTCAAAGCATGTACAACTGCAGCTAATTCCAAATCATGGGTCGGGTAATTCACTTCATGCTTTCGCAATTGCCGCGAAGCATAAGCAATCACTCTGCCTTCTTGCATGAGAACACAACCTAGGCCTACCTTTGACGCATCACAAAAGACATCAAAGGGTTTCTCAACATCCGGTTGAGCTAAAACAGGAGCAGTGGTCAACAGTTTCCGCAAGGTACGGAAAGCAGTTTCGCACTTCTCTGTCCATTCAAATTTCTGATTCTTTTGCAACAAACTTGTCATTGGCTTTGCAATTTTGGAGAAATCGGGAATAAATCGACGATAATATCCCGCTAAACCGAGAAAACTCCGGATTTCACCAACTGAAGTCGGAGCTTTCCAGTCCATGACTTCCTGTACTTTACTAGGGTCAACTGAAATTCCTTCTTCTGACAGAATATGACCAAGAAATTGTACTTTCTTCATCCAAAACTCGCACTTGCTGAATTTAGCATAGAGCTTGTGTTCCCTGAGTCTAGATAAGACAACTCTCAAATGTTCCTCATGATCTTCTGCATTTTCCGAGTAAACCAGAATATCGTCAATGAACACTACCACAAACTTGTCTAATTCTGGCATGAACACGGAGTTCATCAAACTCATAAAATATGCTGGAGCATTGGTTAATCCAAAGGACATAACAAGATACTCATATAACCTGTATCTGGTTGAGAAAGCGGTCTTTGGAATATCCTGTGGTCTGATTCGAATCTGATGATACCCTGACCTTAGATCAATCTTAGAAAACACCTTGGCCCTTGATAACTGATCAAAAAGGATGTCTATCCTAGGTAACGGATACTTATTCTTAACAGTCACGGCATTGAGTGGACGATAATCCACACACATGCGCAAGGACTTATCCTTCTTTTTGACAAACAAAGCTGGGCAACCCCATTCTGATACACTAGGTTGAATGAATCCCTTGTCCAAGAGTTCCTTGATCTGGGTCTTGAGTTCTGCCAGCTCATTGGGCGGCATTCGATACGGTCTCCTAGAGATTGGTGCAGTTCCTGGTAACAACTCTATCACAAACTCCACTGCTCTCTTCGGTGGTAACCCTGGTAACTCATCTGGAAAAACGTCCGGAAAATCCCTAACAACTGGAATTTTGGAGAGGTCTTCTATAGCAAGAGTACAAGATAAGTCAACAAGATCGGCACCTCGAGGAAGAGATACGCGAAGCTTGTTACCTGTCCGACTATCAGATAAGGTAAGAGTCCTGTTTGCAGTGTCTAACACCGCACTCCACATGGTCATCCAACTCATTCCTAAGACTACATCCATACTTAGTCCCGGCAAAACCACTAAGTTGGCTCCAAATTTATGCCCTCCAATATCGATGGTCACATTACACACCATCTGTCTAGATAACACGCTACTCCCTACGGAGCTCACGCGAAACCCATAATCCATTTCAGAGATTTCTTGATTATGCTTTTGTGCAAATGCCTTGCTCATGAAAGAATGCGATGATCCAGTATCAAATAAAACAACTGCAGGATGATGGTTCACAAGACACATACCGGCAGTCACGGGTTCTCCAGCACGAGCTTCTTCAACAGTCATGTTATGCAGACGCGCTAGGTAATTAGCCTGCTGCTTCTTGGGGTGTGGGCAATACCTTGCAAAGTGCCCATCTTGGTTGCAATTGAAGCACGGCCCCCGAACTATTGGCTTGGTCCCAGTTGAGCTGCCTTGTCCTGCTCGAGCCTGACTTGCTGCCACCTTGTATGGTCGTTGACCACGCTGAGCTTGTTGCTGTCCTTTCTTCTGAGGTGGCCTGAAACGAGCCCCAGGTGCTGGTGGTCGGTATTGAGAACGTTGGGCTGGTGGTCCTCTAAACTGAGATGATCTAGATTCCAGGGTCCTCTTCCTAGCCTTGCTCGTAGTATGCTTATTGTTGTGATTCTCCTGGATCAGGCAGTCACTAATGAAGTCATTGAAAACTGTGCGGGATGAAGTACCCACTGATTTTCCCATCTTAGTATTCAGTCCTCTCTTAAAGCTAGCTATCTTCTTAGCATCGGTATCAACAAAGTCTGGTGCATAGCGAGATAAAGAGTTGAACAAGTGATGATGCTCGGTCACTGATCGAGTTCCTTGTGTTAAGCTCATGAATTCAGCCATCTTCATCTGAGTCAAGCCTGGCGGAATATAGTGCCCGCGAACAGCTTCCGCGAACATTCTCCAAGTGACAGGTGTACGAGCTGGATAAGTGGTACGGTGATGTCCCCACTAAATTCCGGCTGACCCCTGTAGCTGATGTGCAGCATACTCTGCCTTTAATTCTTCTGTAAGCCTGAGCAGTCGAAACTTCTGCTCTATTGTATGCAGCCATTCTTCTGCTTCTAGAGGTTCTGTGGCTTCGTTGAAAATTGGCGGCCTTGTGTCCAGAAAATCCTTGAACGAGCTGTACTGATTCGGCTCAGGGCGTTGATTGCTATGCGCAAAATTCTCTCGCAGAAGCGCCTCGATGTTGCGTTGGCTTCCCAAGAACTGAGCGAAGAGTTGCTCGGCCGTGGGTGGTGGAGGAGGTGGTGGATTGCGGTTCTCCCTGCTACCATCATTACCACCACTACCACCCGCTCCACTGCGAGTCATCGTCATCTGCATGTAGCGATAGCAATAATCATTAAACGACGTTGCCAAAATTGCGGAGAACAATAAACCATGCCAACAGAAATTATTCGGAAAACGAATTCACCAAACAATTACAGAGGCATAATAAATTTCGATCCACAACGCATCATCATATGATAAAAAGTGCTCATCACATAACATACAAAAGTCAACATAACATCCATAGGTGCCCATACATATGGGACTTTTAAAGGTTTTGCGCCATACGCACATAGGTCCAACACACATTCTTACATCCACATGTTACCCAAAAGATCAAGCGCTACGATATGAGATAAGACCACTACGCGCTAACACTAACTAGTCTACTCCCTACTGGCACCATCGTCATCATCGTCGTTGTCATCATCATCACTCGAGATGTTCGAAGAACCACTGGACGAAGCATGAGAATCTGGGTCCTCCTGAGGAAGGATAGGGTTCCTCTCATTCTCACGGCGATGAATCTCCTCATGTAGGCGATCATTGTAGTCCTGGAGATGATGAAGTTGCAGCTCCAATTCTCCCACCTGTAGCCTGAGAAGCCTGTTCTGCTCAGTCGCATGCATACCCTCGAGACAAACATTACGTAGCGACTCCTCAGTCTCGGCCATGATGGTGGATAAGAAGGTCGTCATACCCTGCTGGTCACTAAGCTGCTGTGTCGTCTCCTGCTCCCTCTGACGAGCCTGGTCTCTCTCAATGGTCAAGTGAGCTAGCTGAGTGGTAAGAAGGTCGACCTCTGTAGCATGCGCCTCCTGACCCTGGTGATGTGCAGCTATCTCCTCACTGAGGATGTGGTCCAGGTGGTCGTAGCTACGTGACAGACACCCGTAGGTAGCCATGAGTGCAGCCATCGCACTCCCAGCTGGCCCTGCGCAGTGCTCACGCTCTGAAGAACTAGCCTCCAACACCGTAGCACCCGGCTGACGCCACATGGACTGGTACGGATCTGCTGTAGGAAAGACACCGGCTGTGGCCTGGGCAACTACCTCTGGATGATCCTCCATGATATCCCGAAGAACAGTGTACGCAACTTGGTTGGCTCCATCCCAAGGAGTCCTGCCCTGAAGAGCAAACACTCTGCGGCACCACACATGATCCTGCGGATCACGGCTGGGCACATCCACCTCAACTGTGTACATGTAGCGATCCTCTGAAAACTGAACTCGATGCCACTCATACTGCGGCTCCTGGCCCTCCTGGTATCCGACTAAGTGCAGCACCCTCCACAAAAAAGTAGGCATGCCGAACTCCTCCAGAAAATCCTCGGATCCATCCTCGGTCCAGGGACCCAGCATGTAATTGGGCCTCCTGCCTCCAGTCGACTGGCGGGCGGTACGCTTAGTGCGGGCCATCTGAAAGAAGTGTATCCACATAGTTTTTAATTAGTTGAGAACAACTTTTATTTAAGATCGGGATGGATAACATAAGGAAGGAAGTAAATTAATGCAAGATTATATGATCATGATGCATGAGCGTAACATACGTCCTCACTGCCTAACAATCTAACGGCTAGACGGTGGCATACAACGTTCACTCATAGCGTTAACTAGCGTACTACACGTTCGCAAGTTAGTGTACCTGCAGAAAGTTCATTTCAGCCCTGCCCACAATATGAATATCATGCATTGCTGAAAATTAAATCTAATACTGGCTTAGGTGCACACCCAGTATACACGTAAGCAGTATATGCACCCATCAGAGAAGTATTACTCCCACAATTAATACTTTCACATATACTTGTGTGCAACAGGTATACATGTCAGCATCATTCAAGCACTCCCCTAGATTGGCGGTTGTCCAATCATGCTCTCACAACTCACTTATTACCTTGGCATAGAGGCAATTGATCCATACATTACTATTCCGAAGAATAGCACCCATACAATTTCACCCTTGCCGTATGAACGACAGAAATAACAGAATTTAAATATGATGCACAACCCTCAAGTTAGTACTTAAATAGCCACCTAAATTCCTATTGGGCATAAGGACTTGGTCACTGGCACACCATAGCTTTAATCCTTAAGATTTTCCAAATCCTAATATAACTATAAGTTGGCAAATATAGCTTTATCCTTTATAAAATATTGTTTTTAAATACACCCATGAACAGTAACGCAGAACTTGCTCCGATGCCAGCTGTAACAGAACCGACCAATTTGCACCAGATTAAGCACTGAAAACCTCCGCTCTCGCAGAAATCATCGAGTACTTAAGCTCGTACAAACCCGGTAGTCCGGAAATCTCGAAGGATTTCAAATCATTCAACGACATCCAGCCAAGATCGTACTAGTTCCACGAACATGCTCACGGGTTACATCACAGTTGCATAGAGTTCAAATTACATCGGAGTACGAAATAATATTACAAACCATAGTTTGATAGAAGTAGCGGAAGCAACATAGTCTTTAAAACATAAGTTTAAGGTGTTCATAAATACGGTGCCATCAGTTGACTGGGTCCACAAAAGCAACAGATGAGATAAGTGTTGACCATGCCCTTGGTCTAGTCATCACCCGTTACCGGGTACAAGCAGTTCTCGCAGTAACCATAAAAGCACTGGCCATCTGCAACAACAAGGGAAATAAACCCTGAGTACGAGAAGGTACTCAGCTAGGCTTACCCGTCATAAACCAAAAATAATGAGACTCCAAGGATCATGTAGGCTATATAAGTGGGGTTGGCGGTACATACTCCTTTGCATGAAAGCTTTAGTAATAAAACTCAGTTTCAGATGTTGGCAATTGCTTTTAGTCATTAACTCTACCTTACTAGATTTGCACCTGTACTAAACAAGCACTTGCTAATTAATCAATCAAGAGTGACTATTTCATCAATAGCCTTTCAGATTCCATAACCATTTTAGTTCCATAAGTTCTACGGGAGATGATCTAAAGTCAATTACTCACTGTCCAGGAGCGATGGCGATTATAATCGATTCCTACCCAGCTGGGGATAAAATGTCTCACACTCGCCCGGCACATTCCGGCTACGGCAGTCGTAAGCTACCAGTCAGGAGATTCGAGAACACAAAGCGCGGGACGGCCATGGGCCCTTCTACACCGGGGGTTATCTCAGTGCCAGGTCGCTCAATCTATAACTGCCCACGGTCATGCCAGGTCGATCAGGCCCTGCCTGCCCTCGGACCATGCCAGGTCGATCAGAATAGTTGCCCACGGTACAGCTGAGGCCCTGGGTGTTAGGCGTCAACATCTCCATCTCCGGCTCGAATAACCTTACTCGGCTTCACGGGAGGTACTCAGACCAACTCCGTTAAGTGATCGACGCGTTCAATTTGACTGAAGGGACATTCCCGAACGGGTCCTAGGCGACACAGACGGGAGACTACTAGCACACAGAACCCATGTTCTGCTGCTCTTACATCCCGCCTCTGTCTCAAATTAATTATCACATGGTTATCTCATGATAGCACAGGCTAAACATGATCAGTATCCACCTATTGCGGGAGACAGGGAATCACCCGACTTTTACCGATCTAAGCAGGGCTAAGCATTTAACGAGCCTAGACCTAAACAGGGATATCAAGATATATTGCAGGTGGACAAGGATAAGTAATAATGCATCAACGGTAATAATCAATTCCTATAACCTAATGCAACATCCATCATCAGGTTAATTAGAAAATATTTGCAAACCATAGGAGTTAGAATGCTCCGGGGCTTGCCTTTCTCAAAGTCCGACGGACGGTGATCGCGGCACTCGGGTAGCTCGTCGGCGTCGGTCCCTCTGGCTTCTTCTGTCAGGTTCTCCTCCGGACTGGGCTCTTCCCGTAATGACTGGGTCTGGATCTCGTCCGCTGATCCTGTATGATGCATAGAGTGCATGAATAGGATGAATGCACATAGAATGCATATGTGATGCACATGATCAACAGCAATCAGGGGATAAGCACATGTCATCTACTGCATTCTCTTCAACAAGGTAGTCAGCATCATCCCAACTATTTAACCAAACATAGTCAATTGATTAAGCTATGTTGTCACCACCTCAAAGTTTACTTAATGAGTTTATTACCCTCTAATTACTTGCTGAAATAAATCTATTTACACATGCTTTAAACAGCAACCTAACCTAGACAGCTTCAGAAAAATCTACAGAAATTACTGGGAGTTAACAACACCTAACCTAGATCCCTGTCCAAATCTCATCCCATTTAGACTTAAACTCCATTCTTTATGAAAAAGACAATTTCTATCATGGAAAGGTGCTTCGAACTACACACCCTAGCAAAAAGTGTCAAACAACAGATTTCTTATTTTTCTACTGAGCTTCCTAGTACAAGAGCAATGTGCTTAAATTCTCAGGTTCATATTCCTCATATTTTAATTACTACAAAATAAACAAGGAAACGACATTTAACCATTTTAAAAGCTACTGTCAAATTAATTCACAGAACAACCTCATATTATATTTTTCTCTGAAACTACACATTCATACAAACCTAACAAAACTGGAATCACATTTTTCTGACTTATATATAATTAGTTATGCATTTTCCAAGTTATCAGCACTTTTCTAATTTAAATAAATCTACACATAAAAGTATCACCAAGAATGCATTCAACAGTTTTCACTGATAGATCTAAACATGCTTGACCTAACAAAATTTGTTTCACAGCATTTGGACTTAAAATGAGCCTTGTATGAATTTTTGAAGCCTTACATGAATTCTGCAAAACACATTAAAAAGGAAAACTCAATCCTAACGTACGGACTCCCTTCTTAATTCGGCCGAGGCACAAGACAGACGCTCGGCACACCCGGCGCGACTCAGCCGAGACTCAGGCGCACTCGACCGATTCGGCCGAGGCTAACCTATTCAGCCGAGGCTACTGACTCAACCGAGGCTTACTAACTCAACCGAGACTTACTGACTCAACCGAGACTAACTCAACCGACTCGGTCGAGGCTCAAGGCGAAGGCTCGGCGCATCCGTCTTTCCGAGGCCTACGGCACCCAAGCTCTTCCCTTTCTCTCTTTCTTACTGCCAGTCGGGGCCCGCTGGTCAGGGCGACAAGCTTCCGAGGCCAAGCTCGGCACGTTACCGCGCGAGGCCAGGCTCAGCAGTCAACGGCGGAGTTTGGCGCCGTGGTCGTTGACCGGCCCTAGCTCGTCGACGGCGACGCTTCCGGTGACACTGAGACCATCACTGGGTGCGGGTTTGTGAGGCGAACACAACTAACCGACTCGCTGAGCCAGAGGGATACCGGAGCAAGCTCGACGGCGGCCATGGCGGAGCGGCGGCTCTGCGACTCGGCGGCGGAACTCTTCCCGGCGGCTTGCGACTCGGCGAGGTTAGCACTAGCCCAAGCAAGACCTAAGCGACCTATTGGAGCAACTCTCGGGCTTCGGCATCCCCGGCATTGCTCGGAGCTATGCACGGCGGCGGTCCATGGCGGACACGGCGACGACACGGCTCGGTTCCGGCTGAAACACGGCGAAAGAGAGGTCTCCAATTAACTCTAAGCTACTACGGAGGTAGAGAAGACTAGAACATGGCTCGGCTTGGTATAGCTTGGCCGGAGATGACCGGTCCACATGAAGGTCACGGTGGCGGCCATGGCGGGAGCTTGCGGATGGCATCCGCTGTTCCGGCGGCTAGAGAGGGAGAGAGGGGAAACCAACCCTTGCCGGAGAAAGAGGAGGTCAAGGCGGAGAAACTGGCGGGAGGAATCGAACGGCGGCGAGCGGTGGAGCGAGTAATCGCTCGCCGGAGTTCGGCGGGCGGCGGCGGCGCGGAGCTCTGGTGAAGATGGAGTGGAGTGGAGCGAGGAAGAGAGTGAGCAATGGAATGCTCCTCTGGTTGCAAGCACGGGGCGGAGCGAAGGCAAAAGGAACGAAGTGCTAGGTGCATTGCACCTGGCCGGTTCCCGTCGGGGGAACTCCCGACCGGACGCGGCGGCGTCAGGCGTCGCGTGACACGCGGCGAGTGCGGACGGGGTGCATGGGCGACGTGGCGAGTTCGGGCGCAAACCACGGGCGGCGGTGCCGGTGGTTTGGCCGGCCGGCGAGGCGGTCTCGCGGCTGCGGGCGGATTCTGCCGGCGCGGAGGGAGCGGCGTCCGCGAAGGAGAAGAAGGAGAGACTGACAGGCGGGGTCCACTGGGGTTAAACTAATGAAGTTTGGTTAAAAACTTTGATGCTCTATAACTCCTAAACTAAGCCGAATTAGGAAAAGGTCCTAAAAGCAAAGTTGCTTAGAATTTTGTAAGGAACAAATCATCTTTAAGGCTCAAGTCCAAATTCTGCTTAGAAAAAGAAATTTACTTCTAATCCATTTTTCTAATGCAAGAAATCACATTTTAAAAGCTTTTTCTGAGAAAGTGCTTTAAAGCAAAGTTGTTCCTTTCATCCAGATCTACAACTTTGTTATAAGGCACTTGGTCAGAAACAAAAAGCATAACAAGGTTACACTAGAGACCAAACAAGGACTTAAGCACTTCAACAAACATATGCACATGAAATGATGAGATGCTATGCTTATGCCATGCCATATTATGCATTTAGGGATTGCTTAACACCGGGGGTGTTACACACTTGGCGTTTCCGGTCATGTGCCTCGAACAACCGGAATCCACCAACCAAATGTCCTCTAATCGTTTTACCTACATCAATAAAAAGACATAGAGTGAGCATACGATCCAACACTGGGGTGAGTAAAATGGGAAGAATACCATTGTTGTCCCGGATGCTCAAAAGAACGGATAGTAGAAAAACCATTCCTAGCACGCCTACGGAGAAAGCGATCACCACGCACAGAAAAACGTGGTCCGCTAAGGGAAGAGCGTCCATCGCGATACTCAAAACGCGGTGGAGGGTAACGCTCAACAAAGCCACTGTCACGGGGTCCATATCCAACAATGCCAGGATCCCGCCGGGCAAAACCTCCCTGAGGCCTAGGACCTTGAGGCATTGGACCTCTAGGCCTACCAGCTCTCCTTTGAACATTCGACACACGTACATCATGGAAAGGATGGTACATGTCCGCATTGTTCATCTCCCTGGCACGACGCTCCTCTCTCTTGCGTCGAAAGCAAAACTCCCTCAAGTGTCCATCTCTCCCACAGTGCTCACAATGGTACCTCACCACTCTCATAGGGGCTGTAGTGGATGTGGATCACTGTAACACCTATGGTGATTAATATGTAATTAACCTGACATGTCATCCTCTTTAGTCATTAATCATTCTTGTCGTGCATTATGTTTGCCTAGCTTGTTTTGCTTTTACCTTTTTTTTTTGAGGTGACTTGTGTAGTGATCTCTTTTACGAAAACCCTAAAAACCCAAATCTTCCTACAAGGGCAAAATGGTAATTTCACCTCTGTGTCTAGCTTTGTGTAAATCTTGTCCAGTTGAGTGTCTTGATGTTTTGTTGTGTTAATCAAAGTTAAAAATCAGAAATAGAATTTAAATTCCTTTTGAAAAACCCTGATTTCCAAACCCTAGTTTTTACACCTCTTTTTTATAATGCAAAAACTACTCAAAATTTGAGGTTGGTCCTTTTAGCAAAGTTGTAGGTCTTGTCAAGAGGAACAACTTTGGTGTTTGCAGATTTTCAAGTTTCAATACAAAATCAGAAGTAATTTCAAATTCCTTCAAACTTCAATTTTGTCCCTTTTTCGGTTTTCAAAATTATCTCAAAAACTTTTGAGTTTCAGAAAAAGTTTATATTGGCAAAGTTGTAGATCTCAAAATTTTAAGCAACTTTGGTGTTTTGAGTTTTCTTTGTGTAGTTCAACTTTTGGGAGTAATTTCAAAATTTCAGAAAGGGGAGGTTTTGCTTTAAATGTCGTCACTGTGCACGAGCTTTAAAGCCAGGGGGCCCCGGCCACCGGCAAGGCCGCCGCGCCGCGCGCGAGCCTCGCCGCCCACGCCAAGCCCGGCTGACCCGCGCCCGTGCCGCGCGCGGCCAAGCGCTGTCGCTCGTTTTTCCTCTCGGCCCCTACCTACCGCCGCCTCGCCCATCCCCCACCCTCCTCCTCTTTCCCTCGGCCGCGGACAGCGGGCAGCTGCCGGCCGCCGGCAAGCCGCCCCGCCGCGCGCGCGTTCCCCGCCGCACCGAGCCGCCCTACCATGTTCCCTACCTCCTTTAATGTCGCGCGAGCGCTCTCACCCCTCGCCCGGACCCCTCCCCAGCTCCGCCCGCGGCTATAAGAAGCCGCCGAGTTCCGCCATTGCCGCCGCCACGGCGCCCCGAGTCACCAGACCTCCCCAACGCCCGTCGAGCCCGCCGTTGCCTTCGCCTTGAGCCGCTCCACCTTCCCGAGCAACCAATTTCACCCCTCCGCCCTCCTCTCGCCGGCGCAGGAGCTTCGTTCCCAACTCCGGCATACGGCCGCGTTTCGGCTACGCGAGAAATTCGCCGCCTCGGACGAAGCAGTCGCTTCCGTCTCGCCCGAGCCCGTCTTGCCCGAGCCTCCGAGCCAGGCCTCGGACGAAGCAGTCGCTTCCGTCTCGCCCGAGCCCGTCTCGCCCGAGCCTCCGCCAGGCCTCGGACGAAGCAGTCGCCTCCGTCTCGCCCGAGCCCGTTTCGCCCGAGCCTTGCGAGGAAAGAGGACAGTGCTCTTTTTCCTTTTTGGAAGGACGTGAATAGTGTTCCTTTTTCTTCTTTTTGTGTGATTTTCTGTGTTGCTCCAAAAATTCCGAAAATTTGATGGTAGACTCTTTATACCATGTAGTATTTTAGAAAAATATGAAACTTGGACTTTGTGAAAAATTTGAAAATGAAAAATCTCCCTTTTAATTAAGAAATGAATGGTTTTAGATTTTTAGAAAATCATGTGTAGCTCCAAAAATCATGAGATAAATTTTTTATGTGCTAGTTGTGTCATGTTTAGTCTCTGGTGAAATTTTGAGGCCTTTTGGAGCAAGTTGTTTTTTGGGTATTTATTTAAATTGTTAAATAGTGCCTTTTGTTAATTAAATGTTTGATTTTTGTTAAGCACCTTAATGATCTCCAAAATTTATGAAATTTGTTTTGACACCTATTTATACCATAATGAACCTATGAGATTAATTGGGTAAATTTTGGAGCAACTGCATAAAATGATTTTTTTAAATAATTAAGAAAATAGAAAAAGTGATTAGGGTTCATGTTGTATGCCCTGTGTTGCATTGTTCATGCTAGGATACTCATGTGCATACATCATTGCATTCGTATAGTCACCGAAGAAGGAGTCAAAGTCGAGGCCGCCGCCGACAAACCTGCTCCCGAAGTAACCCCGAGCTTCGACCTCTGCACCTCCAACCCAGAGCCAGCTGTCTTTGCTCTTCAAGGCAAGCCCCGGTGCATTTAACCCTTCCTTGCTTTTATAAAAGTTTTCTTAAATGCTTTTGAGTTAAATTACTGCATTAGGTGATAGGAGTTGTGTGATGACCTATTACCTGCACTTTACCCCCACCAAAGATCCCCTACCCTGTTTAAAAACTATTTGCAAAATGCTTAGCAATGCTATACAATAGATTTGCAATAAAAATGCCAATTTCAAAAGTGTGATCACTTAAAGAATTTTTGATGGGAATTTGGCTTTACTCCCTGCCTGTTGGCTAGGTATCTGATCCGTACCTAGTCAACAGCGAGGAGAGGTTGTCCAAGCGTACGGTGTCGTCATGTTGTAGTCCGGGACTCAACAGTTGACACCGACCGGGACAGGGTTGAAAAACCGACAGAACCTGTACTCTTGGGTTAGAGTCCCGAGGTGTTTGTCGCTGGCGGAAAAATTTAGGGACCATCCGTATGGGGGCCTGCTGGCCAAGACTTGCAACTATTCACATACTTCGGAAAGCTCTGGCTCCGAGGAATCCTTTATTGGACCGACAACCGCGCACTGGGAGTGGACAGATGGCGGAAGTAGCATGTACCCACGTGGTCGTCGTACCTGGATAGGAGTGGTGTACTGTACTTCCGGGTGGCGTAGGACCGGGCCCAATCTTGGAGGAATCGTGGTAGACGAGTTGGCATATGCAAGCTTGGGTGCTACATATGCAGTGTGGATAGGGATCCTCAGCTGAGTATTATTTATCCGGATTAACGTTGCTCCTCGGTTATGGAGACTTGGTCACTGACTGTCAACGGAGAGTGGTTCTCAACTAGGTATGTTTTTGAAAGGTAAAATGAATCTTGAACAATGAAGAATTGAGAAATACTAGATTTTCTTTCAAAAATAAAACAAAGATTTCAAAATGCTTTTCTGCAAAATACTTGACCTTGCTTAAGCCTTACCTTGACTACCTAAGCCTCTCATTCCTGAGTCTTCTCCCCTTTTTCTTTAGTCGGGTAAGTCTTGTTGAGTACCCCAGTACTCAGGGTTTGTTAACCCCCTGTTGCAGGTTTCTCCTAAGTGACGTTGATCATGATCGTGTCAGTGGGCTTGACGTGATCTGGTCGTACTTCTTCTCCAACTTAGGTACTCCGCCTAAGTATGGTTCTGTAATACTATTCTGCTTCCTCGATGCCGGTTATATTTATGCAAAAAGTAACACCTTCGTGTTTTATAAAGGTTATCTATCTTGCTTCCGCACTCCGATGGTATTTTGTATCAAATGTTGTAATGTTGTAATTATTCCATCCTTCATGATGATGATCCTGTGGCTCGTGGATAATTCGGGGTTCACTCGGGGACACCCGACAGATCTTTCCTGTGATGTGGTACATGTGCACAGTCATTAGAGCTCGGGGAGACGGTGACGTGTGCGGGTGGGCCACATTACCGGGAGGTTCTGCCGCAGAATGGTATCGGAGCAGGATTGTCATCAAGGAAAGACTGGTTGCAACATTACTTTCGAAAAACTTCAAAATGATTTCTTAATCTAAAAGTTTTTGGAAGCAACAAAAAAAAATGACCCTTCCCTGAGTTTCTTTCTTGCTGGAAGACTTCGTGAAGACTCTACTAGCAACTCAAGCCGAAGACACTGAGATGGTTTCAACTCGTCTATAGAAAGTTAAGGGAGAATCAACCTCCCTGTCAAACCAAGACAGAAGAGCTATTCAACACCTGTACCAAGACCGTGAAGCTAAAGTATAAAGTATAGCCCTATACCTAACTAACAGGTGGAGACAGAGATCTCCTGTCAATGAAAGGTTGTATAGGACGAGCATACATCATATCATGCATAATGATAAAATGTGCTTCTTCTCTAAATCCTAAGGCAGCTATGATCCCCAATAGCTGATCGTCCCTAAATTCTGTTACCCTTGATACTTTTGTTCCATAAGTTCTGATCCTTGGGAACTTTTGGATATCTTTCATACACTCTACCACATAAAGTCAGAATCAGGGTAAAATCCTTGGTTCTTTTGGAACACGCGTGTCATGCCTTGAATTGGCACGTGCTAGTTGTTTGATGTCGTGAAAACGACGAATGGTGGTTGAAAGTTACTAAAATTGTGTTCTTTGAAAGGACCCTGATCTGTGGACCGGATAAAAGCGTGGGAACCTGGAGTCACCTATGGATGGCCACCATAGGGCGTTACTGTCGGGTGCTCGCTAATGTCCAGGCCTATAGTCATGATTCTTTCTAGTCCACCGTTAAAGTGCTTTCATTTCTAGATGCCCGAAAGGGAGTTCAAAGCCACTCTCCTTGTAGTTATAACCAACCCTTGCTTTTGGTTATAAATTCCTTCTTATTAAGATGATGGTGCCATGATTAGTGACCACGATGCCGCGTCGGAACCCAGGAATCTCGTGTGTCCGGATCACCTTAGTTTCCACTGGGTGCGCGCAGGTATCGTGGTCTACAGTTATGATCCATTATAGCCCACAACTAATGTACGCTCTCTCTGGATTCTTGATAATCTTTCTTGCTCCACCCAGATACCTTCTACCTTGCTACTTGCCACCGTGTTCTGACCCCGGTTGTAATCCCAACCCCAACCCAGTTGCCTTGTGAACTCCTTGCGAGTAAACAAGTGTGACACTTTTCCTTTTCCATTACTCAACCCCATCCTTTAAGCACTTCTTAAATCTCGGGACGAGATTTCTTTTAGGGGGGAAGGCTGTAACACCTATGGTGATTAATATGTAATTAACCTGACATGTCATCCTCTTTAGTCATTAATCATTCTTGCCGTGCATTATGTTTGCCTAGCTTGTTTTGCTTTTACCTTTTTTTCTGAGGTGACTTGTGTAGTGATCTCTTTTACGAAAACCCTAAAAGCCCAAATCTTCCTATAAGGGCAAAATGGTAATTTCACCTCTGTGTCTAGCTTTGTGTAAATCTTGTCCAGTTGAGTGTTGTAACACCTCTGGTGTTTAATATGTAATTAACCTGACATGTCATCATCTTTAGTCATTAATCTTTCTTGCCATGCATTATGTTTGCCTAATGCTTGTTTTGCAATTACCTTTTTCTGAGGTGACTTGTGTAGTGATCTCTTTTTTTCGAAAACCCTAAAGGCCCAAATCTTCCTACAAGGGCAAAATGGTAATTTCACCTCTGTGTCTAGCTTTGTGTAAATCTTGTCCAGTTGAGTGTCTTGATGTTTTGTTGTGTTAATCAAAGTTAAAAATCAGAAATAGAATTTAAATTCCTTTTGAAAAACCCTGATTTCCAAACCCTGGTTTTTACCCCACTTTTTTATAATGCAAAAACTACTCAAAATTTGAGGTTGGTCCTTTTAGCAAAGTTGTAGGTCTTGTCAAGAGGAACAACTTTGGTGTTTGCAGATTTTCAAGTTTCAATACAAAATCAGAAGTAATTTCAAATTCCTTCAAACTTCAATTTTGACCCTTTTTCGGTTTTCAAAATTATCTCAAAAACTTTTGAGTTTCAGAAAAAGTTTATATTGGCAAAGTTGTAGATCTCAAAATTTTAAGCAACTTTGGTGTTTTGAGTTTTCTTTGTGTAGTTCAACTTTTGGGAGTAATTTCAAAATTTCAGAAAGGGGAGGTTTTGCTTTAAATGTCGTCACTGTGCACGAGCTTTAAAGCCAGGGGGCCCCGGCCACCGGCAAGGCCGCCGCGCCGCGCGCGAGCCTCGCCGCCCACGCCGAGCCCGGCTGACCCGCGCCCGTGCCGCGCGCGGCCAAGTGCTGGCGCTCGTTTTTCCTCTCGGCCCCTACCTACCGCCGCCTCGCCCATCCCCCACCCTCCTCCTCTTTCCATCGGCCGCGGACAGCGGGTAGCTGCCAGCCGCCGGCAAGCCGCCCCGCCGCACCGAGCCGCCCTACCATGTTCCCTACCTCCTTTAATGTCGCGCGAGCGCTCTCACCCCTCGCCCGGACCCCTCCCCAGCTCCGCCCGCGGCTATAAGAAGCCGCCGAGTTCCGCCATTGCCGCCACCACGGCGCCCCGAGTCACCAGACCTCCCCAGCGCCCGTCGAGCTCGCCGTTGCCTTCGCCTTGAGCCGCTCCACCTTCCTGAGCAACCAATTTCACCCCTCCGCCCTCCTCTCGCCGGCGCAGGAGCTTCGTTCCCAACTCCGGCATACGGCCGCGTTTCGGCTACGCGAGAAATTCGCCGCCGTGAGTTTTCCTCTTTTCCCTCCGACCCCTGCCCTCTCTTCCTCACCTCCGTGCGCTCCTAACCGCACCTCGGTGATCCCTTTCGGTGGACAGAGCCGCCGGACGCCGCTCGCCGCCAGAGAGCTCCGCCGAAGCACCGCCAACGTCGAGCTCCCTCCTCCGACCCTGCACCGCCTCGCCGAGCCTCCCTCCCGACTCACGGTGAGCCCGCGAATCTTTCCCCACCCTCGGCTTTCCCAGCGCGAGCCCCGAACGGCCGGTACGCCGTCCGCCTCGCCTGCGTTTCGCCCGAGCCTTCCGTCTCGCCCGAGCCCGTCTCGCCCGAGCCTCCGAGCCAGGCCTCGGACGAAGCAGTCGCTTCCGTCTCGCCCGAGCCCGTCTCGCCCGAGCCTCCAAGCCAGGCCTCGGACGAAGCAGTCGCTTCCGTCTCGCCCGAGCCCGTCTCGCCCGAGCCTCCGCCAGGCCTCGGACGAAGCAGTCGCCTCCGTCTCGCCCGAGCCCGTTTCGCCCGAGCCTTGCGAGGAAAGAGCACAGTGCTCTTTTTCCTTTTTGGAAGAATGTGAATAGTGTTCCTTTTTCTTCTTTTTGTGTGATTTTCTGTGTTGCTCCAAAAATTCCGAAAATTTGATGGTAGACTCTTTATACCATGTAGTATTTTAGAAAAATATGAAACTTGGACTTTGTGAAAAATTTGAAAATGAAAAATCTCCCTTTTAATTAAGAAATGAATGGTTTTAGATTTTTAGAAAATCATGTGTAGCTCCAAAAATCATGAGATAAATTTTTTATGTGCTAGTTGTGTCATGTTTAGTCTCTGGTGAAATTTTGAGGCCTTTTGGAGCAAGTTGTTTTTTGGGTATTTATTTAAATTGTTAAATAGTGCCTTTTGTTAATTAAATGTTTGATTTTTGTTAAGCACCTTAATGATCTCCAAAATTTATGAAATTCGTTTTGACACCTATTTATACCATAATGAACCTATGAGATTAATTGGGTAAATTTTGGAGCAACTGCATAAAATGATTTTTTTTTAATAATTAAGAAAATAGAAAAAGTGATTAGGGTTCATGTTGTATGCCCTGTGTTGCATTGTTCATGCTAGCATACTCATGTGCATACGTCATTGCATTCGTATAGTCACCGAAGAAGGAGTCAAAGTCGAGGCCGCCGCCGACAAACCTGCTCCCGAAGTAACCCCGAGCTTCGACCTCTACACCTCCAACCCTGAGCCAGCTGTCTTTGCTCTTCAAGGCAAGCCCCGGTGCATTTAACCCTTCCTTGCTTTGATAAAAGTTTTCTTAAATGCTTTTGAGTTAAATTACTGCATTAGGTGATAGGAGTTGTGTGATGACCTATTACCTACACTTTACCCCCACCAAAGATCCCCTACCCTGTTTAAAAACTATTTGCAAATTGCTTAGCAATGCTATACAATAGATTTGCAATAAAAATGCCAATTTCAAAAGTGTGATCACTTAAAGAATTTTTGATGGGAATTTGGCTTTACTCCCTGCCTGTTGGCTAGGTATCTGATCCGTACCTAGTCAACAGCGAGGAGAGGTTGTCCGAGCGTACGGTGTCGTCATGTTGTAGTCCGGGACTCAACAGTTGACACCGACCGGGATAGGGTTGAAAAACCGATAGAACCTGTACTCTTGGGTTAGAGTCCCGAGGTGTTTGTCGCTAGCGGAAAAATTTAGGGACCATCCGTATGGGGGCCTGCTGGCCAAGACTTGCAACTATTCACATACTTCGGAAAGCTCTGGCTCCGAGGAATCCTTTATTGGACCGACAACCGCGCACTGGGAGTGGAGAGATGGCGGAGGTAGCATGTACCCACGTGGTCGTCGTACCTGGATAGGAGTGGTGTACTGTACTTCCGGGTGGCGTAGGACCGGGCCCAATCTTGGAGGAATCGTGGTAGACGAGTTGGCATATGCAAGCTTGGGTGCTACATATGCAGTGTGGATAGGGATCCTCAGCTGAGTATTATTTATCCGGATTAACGTTGCTCCTCGGTTATGGAGACTTGGTCACTGACTGTCAACGGAGGGTGGTTCTCAACTAGGTATGTTTTTGAAAGGTAAAATGAATCTTGAACAATGAAGAATTGAGAAATACTAGATTTTCTTTCAAAAATAAAACAAAGATTTCAAAATGCTTTTCTGCAAAATACTTGACCTTGCTTAAGCCTTACCTTGACTACCTAAGCCTCTCATTCCTGAGTCTTCTCCCCTTTTTCTTTAGTCGGGTAAGTCTTGTTGAGTACCCCAGTACTCAGGGTTTGTTAACCCCCTGTTGCAGGTTTCTCCTAAGTGACGTTGATCATGATCGTGTCAGTGGGCTTGACGTGATCTGGTCGTACTTCTTCTCCAACTTAGGTACTCCGCCTAAGTATGGTTCTGTAATACTATTCTGCTTCCTCGATGCCGGTTATATTTATGCAAAAAGTAACACCTTCGTGTTTTATAAAGGTTATCTATCTTGCTTCCGCACTCCGATGGTATTTTGTATCAAATGTTGTAATGTTGTAATTATTCCATCCTTCATGATGATGATCCTGTGGCTCGTGGATAATTTTGGGTTCCCTCGGGGACACCCGACAGATCTTTCCTGTGATGTGGTACATGTGCACAGTCATTAGAGCTCGGGGAGACGGTGACGTGTGCGGGTGGGCCACATTACCGGGAGGTTCTGCCACAATCACTTTGCCCTTCTGTGGCATGAGCTCCTCTTGGATAGGTGGCATGGTGTCTAGCTTGTTTTTAAGGTGGTTTGGTTTTGGAGCCCATGTCTGTTTCTTGGGTGGAGCCCTTGGAGGTTCAACAAACACCCCATCCTCGGTGTTAGGCTTGAAAGGCTCTTTGGGTGGAATCTTGGTCAGTTTGGGAGTAGTGGTGGAGTTGGACTTCTCACTCGGATTAAGACCACTTGACTCTCCAATCTTACCAAAAGACGAAGCACACTCAACACCCTGAGCAAAACCTACAGCTGGGCCTCCAGCAGCACGCTTGAATTGGGCAATCATCATCCCAAGCTGCGGCTCACCACAAGACACCCATGACAAGATGGTTCGAAGGTATGTGTTTTCTTCCTCGGTTTGCATCTTGTCATGCTTCACATTCGCAATCTCCATCTCCAAACCCTCACACAAAGCGCACCTAGACACACAAGTGCTACCCGACCTGGCCTTCTCAAGAGACACAATCTTGGCATTCTTCTCTGCCAACTCGGATTGCAAGCCTGCACAAGACTTGCACGCACCAAGGAACACGGGCCTAGGCCTCACCTCATCCACCTCTCCAACCAAAGCAGCATACTTACCTCTCAAAGTGAGAAGGTCAGTCATGTGTTTGGAGCACATCTCACACTCACCCTCCTCGGAGACTACAACAGTGGACTTAGCAAACTCAAGTTCTTTCACCGTATCCTCCCACTTCTGCCTAAACTCCTTCTATTCTCTAGCAGCACGCCTAAGCAGCTTATCTTGACTAAGAAGGGCGGCAGTGAGCTTATCGACCTCAGCAGCAAGTTCAACGGGGGTCTGAGATACCTAGGAGATGTCGTCGTCGTCCTCGTTCCGAGGGGTCTCCTCCAGCTGACTATCGACCTCCTTGCCGAGGGCCATGGTGCAGAAGCCCTCATTGTCGGTGAAGAAGCAGAGGCCGTTCAGCTTGTCCTCAATCCTCTTCTTCTTCTTGGACTAGTCGTCACTTGAGGTAGCGGAGTCGTCATCTGAGTCATAGACGTTGCTGAGCGTGGCGAAAAACACACGCTGCTCAGCCTGGGCCTTCTCCAAGTACTTCTTCTTGATGTACTCCTTGTTGAAGTCGTGAAGGACCGAAAATGCTATAGCAAGGCGACCAGAGGGGGGTGAATGGGAGCCTAAAATATCTTCTCAGAAATTACGACCTCTGTCCCAACAAAATCAACCCCGAAAGCTTCGGACTCAAACGTGGTGCCCACGACCCTCGGAAAGAGGGTGGATGATCCCTAGGATCACAACGAGGCACCACACAAGAGAGCAAACAAAAACTCTCAAAACCCCGAGTCAAGTTCGTGCCTAAAAGACCACTCCCAAACGTAGATAGAGGGCTACGTTGGGATTCCTCCAAATACAGATGCTAACACGTAGCAAAGATATGTAGAGAGGTTCCTAGGTGAACTCTAGGAGCAACCGAGAAGTCCAGAATCGAAACGGAAAAGCCGGGAGAGCAAACGCACTCAACTGCAACCTACAGGCAGTTCCCGAACTGTCCGGCCTGCTGATCCCGGACTGTCCGGTGTGGGCCGGAATGTCCGCCACTAGGGGGCCGGACTGTCCGCCGGCAAAAGGACTCAAAACGAACTGTTCTGCAGCAGCCCTGGATGAGTCCCAGACAGTCCGCGGTTTGCACGCCGGACTGTCCGCGGTTCACGTGAACAGTGAACTCCAAGCGTCCGGTGCCTGCCCGTAGCAGCGTCCGATGCAGACCCCGGACTGTCCGTGGGTCCTGGCGGACTGTCCGCCGGCTACGAAGCCAAAACAGCAACGCTGCTGCAAAGTCCCTGCTCGGGCCCGGACTGTCCGCGCCCAACACTGGCGGACTGTCCACCGGTCATCCGAGGGGAAAGGCACCGAGGAAACCAGCCACTGCTCCGGTTGAACCCGCAACGCGTGGACTGTCCGCGGCCAATATGGCGGACTGTCCGCGACCTCCCAGAAAGCGCAAAAACAGCACGGGACAAACCCAAAATCGATTGGATCTTCACCAAATCGAACAAGGCTGCAACCAAATTTCTCCCAAGTGTTCTTCTATGTGTTGGGAAGCTAATCCTAGGCTATCATCGCTTCAACCCAACTATACCATGAGAAATCCGAAGAACACTAAAAAAGGGGAAGAGGGAAGAACAAAAACGATTTCGACCCGATCTACTTGTTCGTGAGGGTAGAGATGAATTCCTTCGGTGGAAACGTTCTCCTCACATCAAAGAACAAGTTGATTCAAACGGAATCACAAAAGACGCAGCGTAGAGGGAGATCGGGAGAGGGGAAAATCGTGGAGAAAAGAAGAACGCGAAGAACAAATTCAAAACGCGAATTCAACCACAAATTTGATCCTTGGATTCAGAGGAATGGATGATTGATTAATCACTTGGTGTCGGGTTACAAGCCACTCCTCGCAACAACAAAGCGTGGATGGCAAAAAGCTCAAGAAAAAGAGCCAACTCTCCCTAACCCTAGCCTACTCTCACAGGAACAAAATGAGAGAGACACCACAAAGAACTCTCCAAGGATACGGCTGCCCTAGCAGCCCCCCTCATATATATAGGCGCACGTCCGAAGACCAAAACGCCCTTACATTAAGCACTCGTCCCAAATACCCCCCAGGGGTAAAACCGTCCAGACTTGACAGTTTTGATCCGACGGACACGCCCGCACATCCGGTAGCTTCACCTCGACGCGACCTCCCTGATGCCGCCACGTGCCGTCACCGTCGACCACCGCGCCTTCCTCGTGGATAGCTTCGCCGCCACACCAGCCTCTCCACGCCGCCACGCGTCGACCGTCCTTTCGGACCACCCCCGGTTTTGAGGCCCAAACCGGTAAACCCGCTAGCCCAGGTTTTGAGGCCCAAACCTGGAAACCGTCCACCCCGAGTTTTGAGGCCCAAACTCGGAAACCCGCAAGCCCAGGTTTTGAGGCCCAAACCTGGAAACCGTCCACCCCGAGTTTTGAGGCCCAAACTCGGAAACCGTCGATGGTAGCTTTTTGAGGCTCAGCTACCGAACCCGCGTCGTAGACGGGATGTGGTTCTCACACCCCGACCACCGGCACTGATGCCGATGCATGTCCATCCTCCACGCCGGGCACAACGCATTCGCCTTCCTTCTTGACTTGGCCGACGGCACTTGCGCCGCACGGAAGCCCGTGTCCGACCTCCCGCCAAGTGACACGACTCCAACGCCTTCCTCCCGACTCGGTCGATGCACCGCACATCCCCATGTGCTCTTGCTCGCCGATGCCACGTGTCAGCTACCACAGCTGGTCCTCTGGCCTCTGGTCCGTCAGTCCAAGCATCACGTCCGCCCTTCATCGCTCTGGGTACATCAGCATGGCACGTCTACCGCACGGCACGCCCATCCTTCACCGCTCCTGATCCGTCGGCACGACACGTCTCTACTTTACCTTCACCTCGCCATTGACCACTGTATCCGAGCTCCACACCTGCACATCAACACAGCCAAGAGACACATGTCGCACACGCACACCAACACAGAAACACCACACAACTCACGCCACCAGTTAGTCATAAACAATAAGCGCATAGCGAGATATGGACTAAACCGGGTAAAAGCCTCAAACCTTCCTCATCAAAGTCAATCATTCATCATATATGTTCTCAAGTCGCCCTTCCGCTTGTGCTTCGCGGGGACGTACTTCTCCTTGTGTTTGCCGGAGTCATACTTGTGCCCACGATCGCCCTTCCCAAAAGCTTGCTTGTTCTTCTTGGGGCAGTTGGCGATGAAGTGGTCGGGGTCGCCGCACTCAAAACATCCAGAACGTCCTCCTTCGCGGCGATGGTTCATGCGGTTGTTGTGAAACCGCGAGAACCGGTTGGCAAGCAACGCCAACTCGTCTTCCCTCATGAACTCCAGCTGCTCCTCTGTGACAGAAAGAAGAGAAGAAAGTGCAAAGCCTCTAGAGGGGTTAGCGGAAGAACCAGAAACCAAAGCCATCGACGGGCCAGAAGGATTCTCATAAGAAGCCCTCGTCATGGCATCAATCTCACTGGACTTAAGCTTACTAAAGAGCTCGTCGCACGTGAGAGTCTCATAGTTAGGCGATTCGATGATCGCCTAAACCTTGGAGTCCCACACTGACCGATCGAGAGTATGTAAAAGCTTGAGAGCCCTCTCATGATCGTCGAAAGGCAACAGCTCCTTGTTAGCCCTCATCCTGTTGACAATCACCTGAAAGCGAGCGAATAAACTTTCTATGCTCTTGTCAGGCATGTGTCGAAAGTTCTCATACTCCCGCTTGTGCGACTCGTAGAGACGGGATTTGACTTGAGTGATTCCTTCAAGGAAGCGCATGAGGGTCGCCCAAATCTCACGAGCCGTGGGGAGATGAGAAACGCGATCAAACTCGGACATACTCAAACAGGAGAAAAGAGCATTACAGGCTCGGCTATTGGCTTCGTGCTCATCAATCTGCAGCTGAGTAGCACGAGTAGCCAAGACCACGTAATCGGCCTTGTTGCAAATCTCCCAAATAGAAGCACTCATGCTCTGAACATAGGCCGACATGCGTATCTTCCAATATGCATAGTTCGTCCCATCGAAAAACAGCGGTTTGCCCACGCCGCAATCGATGTCAGCTTCTGTGGATCTGGAACCGGCTAAGGTGGAAGATCGTTAACCTGCTCTGATACCAATTGAAGGACCGAGAATGCTACAAAAAGCGACCAAAGGGGGGTGAATGGGAGCCTTAAATTTCTTTTCAGAAACTTTTAGCCTCTTTCCTAGAAAATCAACCCCAAGAGCAAAACTGATGCGCCTGATGTCCATGACCCAAGAGACTGGGTGGATGTTCCCTAGGAACACAGCGGGACACCACAAAAATCTCCTCACTCAAGTTCACGCAAGTCAACTAGTGACAGGATGGACTTTGGGTTGCTCGGGGGATTCAGGCTATTTTGCAAGGCTAGAAGCTCAAATTCTGTAGAGCACGAAGTCGGAAATCCAACGCAAAAACCCAAAACCAAATCCGAAGTCGAACGAACGAACTGTGGACGAAACAGTGCAGAAGTCACTGCATCGGACGCTGGCCTGCGTCCGATGGCCAGGCACCGGACGCGTCCGATGCAAAATGACATGTTCTGGAACCTTACTGCATAGCCATCGGACGTTGGCTACAGTGACAGTTCAGCGTCCGATGCTCAACCCTCGGACGCGTCCGATGGCAACGGACGGTCCTATGGTCAGCGTCCGATGCTCCTTCAAAAACGCTGACTTTTGACATGTGGCGTCTGAGCGTCCGGTGTGACGAACTCAGCGTCCGATGCCCCCGACCTGAGCGTCCGATGCCCCCGAAACAGCACAGTTCTTCCGCAGATTCAACCTGATCTCCTCCGAATCAAAAGCTCTAAGGCTTAGACTTGGTATGAGGAGTTCTAAGGAGGTTAGTGAGCTACCCCTAAGAGATCATGGCTCGAACCTAACTCCAAATTGGTGAATCGGAAGAATTCGGGGCAAGGGAGATAAAAACCGATTCGAAACGAAAATCGATGGATCTACTAGCTCGTGAGGTTAGAGGTGAAATCCTTCGGTGGAAAGATGCGCCTCATGATCTAGAGCAACTCAGTTCAGACGGAATCAAAAATCATTCCTCAGATTGGGAGAACGGAGCAAATCACCGAGAGAACAAAAAACAAAACGCGAAGAACACAGCTCAAAACGTGAATCGATCTCGATTTCCAGCCAAAACTTCTCCACACGAGGAGACAATGAGATTACGGTCTCGTTTCCTCAAAATCCAAATACACAGAGGTATGATTCACCACCTCTGCGGATCTCAGTAGCTACAGCAGGGATGTGGGAGAGCAGGAAACCCTAACTAAAAGTAGCAAATGGCTGAGATAGTTTGGGAGGTGGGTGTCTCCCTCTACTTATCCTAATTATAGTTCCCACTCTACCCCTAGTAATTATGAAGCGAACTAGCTAAACCCTAAGGTTATTCTGGACCAATTCGAAGTAGATGGTGATCCGACGGCCACGCCCGCACAACAGGTAGCTTCGCCTCGACGTGACCTGACCGATTGTCGCCACGTGCCACCACCGCTCTGCTCGTCCTTTTCACGGACCTCGCCCCCGGTTTTGAGGCCAAAACCGAGAAACCTGTCTTCACGACCAACCCCCGGTTTTGAGGCCAAAACCGGGAAACTCGTTGTCCATCGCCTGAGTTTTGTGGCCCAAACTCAGAAACCCGCAGCACCCAGGTTTTGTGGCCCAAACCTGGAAACCGTTCACCCGATGGTTTTTCTGTGGCTCAACCATCAAACTGACGCCGTAGAGGGGATGCACCGCCCGTGCACCCCGTCCACCGACATGTGTCCTCAGGTCGTCGACCCGAGCAACACCGTGCCCCGGCAAGTCTCCGCTCGTCGCTGTCCTAGGCTGTCAGCCACCATAGCTGATCCTCAGGCCACCGGTCCCTCAGTCCAAGCCTCACGTCCGCCCTTCACCGCTCTAGATCCATTGGCACAGCACTGTCCAGTTACGGTAGCAGCGTCCGATGGTCACACAGTAAGGTTCCAGAGAGGACCTGTTTACATCGGACGCGTCCGGTGGGTTGGCATCGGACGCTTCCTGTGTCCGATGGAGTGATTTCTTCACTGTTTCGTCCGCAGTACATTCGTCCGACTTCGGATTTGGTTTTTGACTTTTGCGTTGGACTTCTTGGGTTGTATAGTGTCTCGCTGTGCTTCTAGGAAGCATCCACCCTACACCTAGGGTTGTGTACACTTGCAAACCCATGTCTTGTTTTTGGGGTGACTTTCTGGGACAAGGTCTATCTATTTCACAAGTTGAAATTTGAGGCTCCCATTCACCCCCCCCCCCCTCTTGTCGCCAATTCGGTCCTTCATGGTGACAAGTAAAGGATGGTGGTAAAAGAAAAGGGATACACAGACGACTTGGTTCGAAACTAGCACAACTACCGTTCCCCGGCAACGGCGCCAAAAATGCTTGTTGACATTCGTTAGTGCAAATAATAATATGAAAGATTCCGCAAGCACACAGAACACCATCGTAGCATTTTACCGGGAGTATTCCAAGATTGTTATTTATATTTTACCACTGGGAAGCTAAGGTCAAGAATCTAATAACTGACTATCATGCATCTACTAACTCAGAGTATTAATTAGACTAAAGCAAGAGTAATTGATAAATGATATGATAATGAATGAAAGCACAATAAAGAGAAATTAATGATAAATGTATAGATAACTATAGTGGGAGGACAACGGGAGAGATCAAGGTTCCTATGCACTTCTTTATTACTTGGGTTCTAAGGTAACAAGGATGAAAAGATATAGCAGTCATATAATAACACTTTAGGACATCAGAACACCAACCACAGAAAGAGATGAGAAGGGGGTTTGTGAAGCTCTGACTACGGTCCTACAAACATCAACCTGAACGTGGTGAAATACGTCGGCCATCAGGGCTGTCACCACCTGAGGCTACCACAACTATCCGTGGGGTTGAGCGCAACCTCAGGTAACCTATAGACTAAACACCAAGTCTAATCTATCGATTACTACTCTAATTATGGCCTATAACTAGAGCACTCGATACGAGCGGAGATCCTATGCTAAAATATAACAACAATACTAATCATAATATGAAAGGCATAAAGTAAATAAAGATAAATATATTAAAGCATAAGTCTTATAAAGAAAAGATACAAAGACATAACAAAACTCTGAAGACTCCTCCGGAACCAGAGCGCAGCTCCGCTCTCCCTAACTCCCAACTAGAGCTAATCTGTTGCATTGGAAAGTCTAGTCCTAATTCTCTACAGAAGAGAGGTCATCCATTCGAGGGACACCTCTACAACTCCATGATGATGTGTTGCCTCAGGGGGGGTCTGGGGTCTATTATATAGGGGCTCCTGGTCTCCCCTCCACCTTGAGCAAGCGATGTGGTACTAAACTCTCCGCCATGTGCACATGGGCCAAAATGCGCTGAAGAGGTCGGTTGAAATGCGTCACGCGAAGGAGGAGAGGATTCCATGCGGGCCTAGGCCGGCCGGCCTGGGGGTGGGGCCGATCTCCCCACTTGTCACCTGCCTAGCTCCGCTTTCGTTTGTTTGTGTAATGGAACCTTCCTTATTTCCCTAATGCGACTTTCCATCCGTTTGCGTAATTCGTAGTGTTGGAGTAGGACTCTACCTCTTTCCTTCTTCTGGAAAAATCCCTGGAAAATAGTAATTCACCAACATTGTGGAATCTATTAGTTTAACCCCCGGATTATGTTGCTTGGTGATCACTCCAGGTTGTTCTAGAAGCTTCCAAGTCGTATCCAACAAAGACTCTTTCGTCGGGACTCCAAATCTAGCAAACCATATGTCCGTTTCGATCGCCTCGATGAGCTCTTCGCAATGATGTGCTCTATTTCATCACTTGAGATACTTTTATATGGTGAAATATTGATAATCCTGCAAAGCAAGTGAGAGCAACACAACTCGTGGAACTTGTTAGAATCAAACCCTACAACTATGCTTTATGATTCATCTCATGTTAATTTATGCAATAGTTGATGGTATAAAAAAGACATTAAGGATCATCAATAGGTTGCTAGCACTTAGCGGCAACAAGCAAGAGTATATGAGGATGAAGACAACATCGGTCGAGTCAAGACGAAAGGCGATGGCGTCGTGGCACCTAGCAGAGGCTGAACACAGGCTTCCACAGGAGATGCAAGTACCGTCGATCGAGTCAGGGAGGAAGGCGAAGGCATCATGCTTGGCGAAGGCTGGACATGCGCCGACATTACTGTCAACAGATGGGGCGTCAGACCTAAGCTCGTTCTACAATGCGGGTTTGGTAGTTGAGCCTCAAAAAACTACTGCAACAGTTTCTTGGTTTGGGCCTCAAAACCTGGGGTGAGGGTTTCTGAGTTTGGGCCTCAAAACTTAGGCTGACGAGTTGTCAGTTTAGGCGTCAAAACCCGGCGGAGGTTTCAAGGAGGAACGGGGTGACATGTGGTGGCACCGTGAGGCTTGCGTCGAGGCGAAGCTAGCGATGAGAAGGCTCATGGTCATCGGGTCGGCACGTGGCGACATCGTGAGGCTTGCGTTGTGACAAAGCTAACCATGAGGAAGGCATGTGACTGTCAATGAAGAAAACTTGCATGAGTTGGACTAGAATGCCCCTAGGCTAGCTAGTTTGCTCTTTGTATCCTAGGGGTAGAAGGGGTATCATGTAATAGGCTATAAATAAGGGATGACATGACACCCCTCATCCTTCCTCATCTTCCAGTTAGACTATTTTGCACTCTTGTTAGGGTTTTCTCTCCTGTAGCTACTATTTGAGATCCATAGAGTAATCATTTCTCTGTGCACTCGGATTCTAGGAAAGGTGATCGTAATCACCTTGTAGCCTCGTTGGCCATTTTGCTAAAATCTTTTGTTCGTGTTTTGTTCTTCGTGTTCTTGTGTTTTCCCCTATCTTGGCTTAACCTGATCTTTTGATTCAAAGGATGGATTGTAATTCCATTTGAACCATCTTGTGCTTTGTCGTGTGAGACATCTTTCCATCGAAAGAGTTGCTCCAATTCCTCACGAGCACATAGATCAGGCAGTTTTTATTTTGGATCTCATTTTGCCTTCCCTTCACCGATTTTCTTCAATTCTCCAATTTGCGATTAGTTTCGAGCCATGATCTCATAGGAGTAGCTCACTAACCTGCTTGTGATCCCTTGTGCAAAGTTTGAGGGAGATTAGGTTCATTCGATGAAAGAACAGTATTGTGTCGGGGGCATCGGACGCATCCGACGCCTACCTAGGCAGCGCAGTTCTATGCATGGCATTGAATGCTCCAGGCCGAGGCATCAGACACTAGCATTGGACGCTCTGTAAACACTGTTCATGTGTTTTATGGCCATACAGTAAGGTTCCAGAGAGGTCCAGATCACATCAGACGCATCCGATGGATCAACATCGAATGCTCTGAGAGTCTAATGCTCTTTGGTCTGTGTTGTTTTGTCTGATTTGAGATCCGTCAGTTGCGTTGGTTTCTTGACTTCATAGGAATATTTCCAAGGTACTTTTGCCACTAGTTGGCCTAAGTATGGTTGGGTGGACACTTACTCCATCTCCATCGGAGGGGAGTGATCCATTTATGGAGGTTCGGACGTCCTTGGTGCTTGTTTCGCTTGCCTTGTGGTGACCCGCTGTGTTCCTAGGGAACATCTACCCATCGTCTTGGGTTGTGGTCATCACAGTTGTGGTTTCAGCTCTAGGGTTTATTTTCTACAATAGTGGTCATAGTTTCTTGAAAAAGAAATTATGGGATGCCATTCACCCTCCCTTTGGTCGTTGTTTCTGGTCCTTCAGAGTTTTAGTGCACCGCACGCATCGCTATGGCCAGAGCACGGCCATGGCCGGATCTTTTCGTTCACGCCTAGCCAGTAGAGGTAGGAAGACCTCCCCGGCAAGCCTCGTTGCATTGGGGAAAATGTCCCACGCTAGTTGTTTGTCGTTGAGGAGCCCGAGGGGTCTCAGTCACTCCCACCCCGTCGGAGTCACCATGCTCTATGCCGCCACCATGTCCAGGCCATTTGGATCATCTCTGACCGCCTCATAGGACGAGAACTGGTTGTCGAGCTTCACCGTCAGCCCATGGATCCTATGGCCTAGATAGCTCGGGGAATAGCCCCTGCCTTGCTTTCGTTCGCTGAAGCAGTGGCCTCGCCAGAGCTCCATCGCACTCCTTCCTGCGACACTGTAACACCTCGATTTTTATTAATTAAAAATTTATTAGAAATTAATTAGGGAATGGAAAAATCTTAGGTGGAGGAAAAAATTCTACAAATTGTTTGTTGCATTCGTGTCATTGCATAGTTTTATTTGGGTGAAAAAGAAATTATTAAATTTGAATTATAAGAGAATCAGTTTTTCTCTATTAAAAAATAATAGATAAATAAAAGGGTTTTCAAAAAATTTATGAAAATAAACTCAAATTTCAAATTCAAAACTCAGAAAATATTTCCAAAGTTTTACAAAAATTTTCTTGATTTGAAGAAGGGTTTGAGTTTGATTTCCAAATGAATTTGCAAAAAGAAAACAAAAGAAAAGAAGGAAACCTCTACCACATTGTCCATGGGCCAAAACCCCTCTCCCTTCCCTCGGGCCCAGCCCAACTAACTGATCCTTCCCCCTCCCGTGGCCCGCTCCTCCTCTCAGCGCACACCCTCCGCTCGACCAGTGCCGCAAGCCGGCCCAGCCACACCCTCACCCGACTGCCAGGTGGGCCCCGCATGTCAGCCTCTGGGGCTTTCTTCCCCAACCATCCCGCATGATGTGATGATGCCACCGCCGTCCTCAACGAAGCCTCCGCCTCCGCCGCACTCCACACGATCAACCCTGTTCGCGTTCGAGGTTCCCAAGCGGATCAATCTGCTCGGCCTTGACTAACACCCGCAACCACTGCTCTTGTCCCTAAAGCTGCAGAGGCCAGACTCGCCGCCGCCATTGATGGCCAACCACTTGACCTCCTCGGCCCTAATCTCATCCCTCGTCTCCAACCCTATAGAAGCGGCCCTCGGTTTCCGCTCTTAAGCCGCATCGGCCCTGCCCATCCATCGAGCCTCTCCCTCCCTCCATCGGTCGCGTCAGACACCGCCACCACCATGGCCAAAGCGGTCGAAGCTCATTGATCTCCCCGTATACACTGTTGACGGTCCTTAAACACCTGTTTTACCATCAACATTTGACCCTAAAGTCCACCAAAAAGGCATGAAATGTAGTCAAATAGGTTTCAAACTAACCAAATTCCACATGTCCATAGAATTTTATTTGAATGCAGGATTTGAACCAAATTTGGACATATGGACCCACCAGAGGCCAAGCCCACTCAGCAGGGCCCAAATGGGCCTAAGGGGGGTGGCGTCCGCCACCCCTAGGTGGCGCCCACCACTTGGGTTGGCCCAAGCTTCACTCTCTGCCACATCACCGATCCGTGTGATCTCCCCAGGGCCAAATCTTGGCCCTTGGTCACTAGGTCAGTGGCATCGGACGGCTCAGGATGAAGTGGCGTGGATCAAGGCTGAATGGCGGTTGCTAGGACATGCAACCGACCTCCAAACCGCCTTGGAGAACCACCTGGATGCCGTTGAAGCCAAGGCTGTGCATCCAACGGTGAGGGAGGTGGCGGCCGCCACCTAGGGCTGGCGCCCGCCACTAGGGTTAGCCCTAGGTCGGCTGGCTGCCCCCTATAAGAACCCCCCTCACTCATTTGGGCTATAAATACCCCCCCTGCGGCATCACTTCATTCATATCCCTCATATCCCACACTTCCAAGAGAAGCAAAGCAAGAGAAGCAAGTGAGAGTTAGGTTAGAAGCTTAGAGAGCTTAGGCAAGTAGGTAGCTAGTAGAGCAAGGCATCTTCGCCCTCGCGGTAGCGCTGCTCAAGGCTTAGCTCAAGAGTAGAGGCGTGCGAGTGATCGGTTCTGGAGCTGGGAAGAGTCTTCCTTCATCTCCAGTTCAGGTTTTGCTCTTGTTACTCAAGCACTTACTATATTCTAGTTCATCATTTCAAGTATTACTTTATTCTACTTATCAGTATTGAGTGGTATACTTGATTGATTGCTTGAGTGCCTAGCTATCCTACAGTTCAATTCACTTAGCCATAGTAGTTAATCTCTAGTGAGCTTAGTGTTTGATCTTTGCCAATAGGTTGCTTAGTTAGTTTAGTGTTTATCTTATTAAGTCAAGTGTTTGCTCTGACGTCCGCAAGGGTGTCTCTATTCAAAGCTAGGATAGAGATAGTTAGAATATAGTTAAGCATGGTGCTTAGTTATAGACTTACCTTCAGATACAGCTGGACCCCCGGATAGCTGTGGTAGCAAGCAGGTGGTGACAGCCCTGTGCGCCTTGAATTCTACCACGTAGTTGGCCCAGTTTAACAGTAAGGCTCGTTGTGCTAGCGTTCAACCTAAGTAAGTGGTAAAGGCTAGTACGCCTCGATACTTGACAAGATAGGAATAAAACTAAACTCAACTTAGTTGCTTTATTGTCTTTTGCCTGCCTTGCTTCATAACTATCTTGCTTCATAGTTATCTTGCTTTGTAGTTATCTAGGATTAGTTATTAGTTAGTAGTTAGTTATCCTTAGTTATCATATTTCCCTTCAACTATCTATCTATCTAGTTATCCACCTTACCTTAGCCTTCCATTTCATCCTTACCTATCCACCCATATATTCTTTCTAGCCTTTCATTTTCCCTTCTCCCCTTTTCCTTTTTCTCTTTTCTTCGACTCTCATCCCCTCCTTGACTCAACTCATGCACCACCCTAGCCTTCCCTTGGGATCAAATAAATCGACACCTGGTACTCCCAGGCGAAGTGCTACTACGATAGTTCTGTGCGCTTGCAGAATCTCCTCCTCGTAGATTGCATTCTCTCTAGCTAGCTCCTACTAGTGTCGGGATTGACAACCCCACTTGGCATTAGTAGATAGCTGCTTTAGCTCCACTCCTTTAGGTATAGTGACCGGTCTTGGTTCAAGCATTTCTGACGCCGTTGCCGGGGATAGACTCTATAGTCTACTCCTAGTAACAACGTTAGCAAGTGCCAACAAGCATTCCTGGGCTGTTACCGGGGATAGTTGCCTAGCACTATCTTTAGTGAAGCTAAGAACTACCAACATACACCACCAATCGCCACCCTGTCTCCCCCATTAGCACCGCAAAGGATTTTTTCGTCCACCCGAACCTCTCCACGTCGTCAATCTGCCACCACAATCTCACCCCAAGCCTCGCAGGAGCTCCAAGCCACCATAGTTGAGCTGCTCGCCTTGATGTCCCTCCTCACTGCCTCCTGGCCATCGAGATCACCACCATCGGGCTTGCGGTCGCCTCCTCTCCTTGTTCCGCTGCTCACCGAATTTCGATGTTCACCGGAGCGCTTGCGAACACAAGGTTGATATGTGCCCTTGTGGTTCCACCCTGAGTGATAAGCGATTGGTCAACAGGCTCACCGGGAGGGGTGAGTGGCAACATGTGTCTCTTGGCTGTGTTGATGTGCAGGTGTGGTCAATGGCGAGGTGAAGGTCAAGTAGAGACGTGTCGTGCCGACGGACTGAAGTGGTGAAGAATGGGCGTGCCGTGCGGCGGACGTGCCATGTCGATGGACCCGAAGTGGTGAAGGGCGGACGTGAGGCTTGGAGGGCCGGAGGACCAGCTGTGGTAGCTGGAACTTGGCTTCGGCAAGCAAGAGCACATGGGGATGTGCGATGGCATCGGCCAAGTCGGAAGGAAGACGATGGCGTCGTGGCACTTGGCGGGAGGTCGGACACGGGCTTGCATGCAGCGCAAGTGCCATCGGCCAAGCCAAGAAGGAAGGCGAAGGCGTCGTGCCCAGCGTGGAGGCTAGACATGCATCAACATCGGTGCCGGTGGTCGGGGCGTGAGAACCACACTCCGTCTACGGCGTGAGTTCGGTAGTTGAGCCTCAAAAGGCTATCCTCGACAGTTTTCGAGTTTGGGCCTCAAAACTCGGGGTGGACAGTTTGCCAGGTTTGGGCCTCAAAACCTGGGCTGGAGGGTTTCTGAGTTTGGGCCACAAAACTCAGGGAGGACGGTTTGCCGGTTTGGGCCTCAAAACTGGGCGAAGGTTCCCATGCGGAACGGGTCAACGCGTGGCGGCACCGAGAGGCTTGTGTTGCAGCGAAGCTATCATTGAGGAGGCACGGTGGTAGATGAGACGGCACATGGCGGCATCCTAGAGCTTGCGTTGAGGCAAAACGAAGGATGAGAAGGAGTGTGGCCATCGGATGAGAACCTGATAGAGTTGGACTAGAATACCCCTAGGGTTAGCCTGTTTGCTCTTGTATCTAGGGGTAGAAGGGGAATAATGTATTAGGACTATAAATAGAGAGGTAGCCCCTCGGCTCATTCCATCCTAGCAGCATTTACATTTCGCAGACTATTCATCTGTTAGGCTCTCCCTCCCTCTAGCTGCTTGTGATCCGCAGAGTGCTACAATTCCTCTGTGTATTTTGATTCAAAGACAAGGGACCGTAATCCCTTTGTCTCTATTGACGGTCACTGACTCATATCTTATGCCATCAATAAGTCACCTAAAAGAGAATAAAAGTGACCATCAACCTAGGAATAGAGTTTGATTCTAACGAGTTCCATGAGTTGTGTCGTTCTCACTTGTTTTGCAGGAATACCCACATTTCACTATATAAAAGTATCCCAAGTTATGAATCAGAGAACACCATTGTGAAGAGCTCGTCGAGACGATCGAAACGGACATATGGTTTACCACAATTGGAGTCCCGACAAAAGAGTCCTCAATTGTTACAACTTGGAAGCTTCTAGAAGCAACCTAGAGTAATCACCAAGCAACATAATACAGGGACTAAACTGACAGATTCAACAGCGTTGGTGAATTTCTGTTTTCTAGGAAGTTTTACAGAAGATGGAAAGAGATTGAATCCTTCTCCAACAAGACAAATCATGCAAACAGATGGAAAGGCGCATTAGGGCAATAAGGAAAGTCCTAGAAGACTTGACGACGAAGCAACCACCTGGGGGCTGCCAGGTGGGGCCGGCCGGCCCCACCCCCAGGCCGGTCGGCCTGGGCTAGGATTCCCCTCGGCCCATCTTCATGGAGCGTGCCCTAATCGACCTCCTCGACTCATCTCAACCGTTGTTCAAGGTCGGTTTGATCGGAAGGTCACGGTTCATCCCACCAGGCTATATAAACAACCCCAGACCCCTCTCCCTGAAGCATAACAATCCTCATTCAGATCAGATTCAAGACAGAAACTCCAGTCATATTCATCGGGAGAGGATTAGAGCCATCTAGCAATTAGAAGATTAGTATCCCTCTAATTAGGGATTAGATCTAGTCTTCTGTAGGATTAGAAGAGAGAGAGAGAGGTATTAGAGGGAGATTAGAAGGAGCTCCGGCCTGTCGGATCTACTTCTTCAACTTGTACCTGTGGATTCAAGTTCGTCAAGAGCTTGGATCAGGATAATCTTCGGTCTTCAACTTCTGATTATCAGTAAGCGTTCTTGTTCTTATTATTCTTCTGGCTTGCATCTCTAATTAGAGTACTAATTCTAATTAGGGGACTCTAATCTAGTCGCTCTAGAATTAGAGGAGTCGTCGTTGTGTAAGCGTGGTGCTTAGACTCGATTACTTGCATAGTGTACCCTATATTCCGGATCGGTGGTAGCACGCGGGTGTGACTCTTATAGGCCTGTTGAATCTTCCATAGTCCACCTCCCGTCTATAGGGCTAGCAGGAGTATATTACTTGGGAATCGCCATACTCTGGATGTGCTCTCCCAACGTAATCCATGGTAGAATAATAATCGCATAGCTTCCTGAGGTTAGAGCTGGAAACCCTAGTGTTCCCCTTTATCTTTTATATTCTCGCTTTTGCTAGTGCTCAGGGTTTAAGAAATAGACTTAAGACAATCACCTCGTTCCTTTGGGTTCGATATAAAACTGGGTCTACATCCGGTGAAGTGCGGTATCTAATCTGTGCGCTTGCAGATTTATCTCTAGTGTTCTGAGAACATACCTTAGCATTACTAGTGTTGTTGCCAAAGGCGACTTTGGTGACGATGGTAGTAAGTGTCAACAAGCATTTCTGGCACCATTACCGGGGAACGGTTGAGAGTTGATCTTAAAGTCTGCTTAAACTTGTAATCATACTTTTATCTTTTATATTTTATCTTTTCTTTTTACATATGGATTTCTTAGAATCTCCTCTAGGTTCCAATGATTTCACTCCTATTAGCCTCTGCCATTTTCCTAAAGTAGTAGCCTCAGAACCACCAGAATCATCTAGACCTATCCTATTGTTGGTAGTTCTTAACTTCACTAAAGATAGAGCTAGGCAACTATCCCCGGTAATGGCCCAGAAATGCTTGTTGACACTTGCTAACGTCATTACTAGGAGTAGACTATGGAGTCTATCCCTGGCAGCGGCGCCAGAAATGCTTGAAGCAAGTCCAGTCACTATACCTAAAGGAGTGAAGCTAAAGCAGCTATCTACTAATATCAAATGGGGTTGTCAATCCCGACACTAGTAGGAGCCAGCTAAAGAGATTGCAATCTACTAGGAGGAGATTCTGCAAGCGCACAGAACTATCGTAGTAGCACTTCCCTAGGAGTACCAGGTGTCGATTTATTTGATCCCAAAGGAAGGCTAGGGTGGTGTATGAGTCGAGTCAAGGAGGGGATGAGAGTCGAAGAATAAGAAAAAGGGAAAAGAGGAGAAGAGAAGAGAGGAGATGAAAGGCTAGAAAGAATATATGGGTGGATAGGTAAGGATGAAATGAAATGGCTAAGGTAAGGTGGATGGATAGATAGATAAGGGGAATAGGATAACTAAAATAACTAACTAGTAACTACTAACTACTCCTAGATAACTACGAAGCAAGATAACTACGAAGCAGGATAACTACGAAGCAAGATAGGCAAATGTCAATAAAGCAACCAAGTTAAGTATAGTTTTATTCCTATCTTATCAAGTATCGAGGCGTACTACCCTTTACCACTGACTTAGGTTGAACGCTAGCACAACAAGCCTTACTGTTAAACTGGGCCAACTACGTGGTGGAATTCAAGGCGCACAGGGCTGTCACCACCTGCTTGCTACCACGGCTATCCGGGAGTCCAGCCGTATCTGAAGGTAAGTCTATAACTAAGCACCACGCTTAATTATATTCTAACTATCTCTACCCTAGCTTTGAATAGAGACACCCTTTCGGACGTCAGAGCAAATACTTGACTTAATAAGATAAACACTAAACTAACTAAGCAACCTATTGGCAAAGATCAAACACTAAGCATAGTAGAGATTAACTACTATGGCTAAGTGAATTGAACTGTAGGATAGCTAGGCACTCAAGCAATCAATCAAGTATACTACTCAATACTGATAAGTAGAATAAAGTAATACTTGAAAAGATGAACTAGAATATAGTAAAGTGCTTGAGATACAAGAGCAAAACCTGAACTGGAGACGAAGGAAGACTCCTCCCAACTCTAGGACCGATCACTCGCACGCCTCTACTCTTGAGCTGAGCCTTGAGCAGTGCTTCCACGAGGGCAATGAGGCAAAGATGCCTTGCTCTACTAGCTACCTACTTGCCTAAGCTTGGCTAAACCCTAAGCTATTAGCTCTCTAGCTCTAGCCTTGCTTTCTTTCCTTCCTTGCTTCTCTTGCTTGTTGTGTGTTATGAAGTGATGCCTCCAGGGGGTATTTATAGCCCAAGTGAGTGAGGGGGGTACTTATAGGGGGCAGCCAGCCGACCTAGGGCAAACCCTAGTGGCGGGCGCCAGACCTAGGTGGCGGCCGCCACCCCCCCTCACCGTTGGATGCACCGTCATTGCTTCAACGGCATCCAGGAGCTCCAAAGAGGCGGTTGCATGTCCAGATAACCGCCATTCGGTCATGATCCACGCCATTCCCCTCCTGAGCCGTCCGATGCCACTGACCTAGTGACCAAGGGCCAAGATTTGGCCTTGGGGAGGTCACACGGATCGGTGATGTGGCAGGGAGTGGACTTGGGCCAACTCAAGTGGCGGGCGCCACCTAGGGGTGGCGGGCGCCACCCCTCTGAGGCCCAATTGGGCCCTGCTGACTGGGCTTGGCCTTTGGTGGTTCAAATATCCAAATTTGGTTCAAATCCTGCATTCAAATCAAAATCTATGGACATGTGGAATTCGGTTAGTTTGAAACCTATTTGACTACATTTCATGCCTTTTTGGTGAATTTTAGGGTAACATGTTGATGGTAAAACAGGTGTTTAAGGACCATCAATAAGCTCCCCCAAGCTAACCTGTTGCTCGTCCTCGAGCAACAATGCGGTTTAAGCATTAAGCATGAAATAGATAGCAACTTAAGATGTATACAAGTGCATATTGTATAGTGAGAAATAACTTAGTATATATCATTAATCATAGCAATGTGGGGCTTATAGCTTTTCACTTCAAACATGCAAGAGTGAAATAAAGCAGTAGATTGGAAACTTTTATCTTGCTTAGGTTTTTGACTAGGATTCTGTCTGGAGGTTTTTTTTAAGGTTTTCGAAAGATAAAAACTTGCTTAAGTCCTCCAAGATTCACTCAATCACTCAATGGTGTTTAAATCCTCACTTAGGCCAAAATGTAGCCTCTCCTATTTCTAAAGAATGATATGTGGAGTTATAGGTAGGCTAAGAATCATGAGCAAATTGCCTAATGTTTATTGCTAAGCTAGACACTCAGATCATAAGGAGCAGCAAATCATTAAAACTGATCAAGATGTGCATGTGTGGTTATGTGGAAGTGTATAGAGAGATATTTCATAATCCTTCCTAGTTAATTTCTGGGGTCTAGAGCTAATGATAACTCTCTCTGTCTCTCTCTCTCTCTTTCTTTTTGAATACATAGTGAGTAGACAAAAGATGTGTCCTCACATTTTCTTAGGACATAGTCCTCTCTTGAGCTACTTTGCTCACTTTTTGTTATATATATATATATATATATATATCTCTCTTTTTTTTAGCTCTAGATTTCCCCAGATTATCTATAGGAAAGGATTTTAGAAATGAAAAGAGGGAAGAGAGAGAAATGCTTATTCCCAGTGTAGGAATAGCATAAGGCTAGCAATGGGACATTTGGCAAGGTATTGCATATCTCCAGTGTAGAGAATGAGCAATTTGTTTGGTGGTTGCAAACTTCCAAAGTGGATAGTAAGCAATATGGTGGGTGTGTGTATCTTGATCAAAAGATATGATAAGCTTCTCTACTAAGATCTATGAGGTCTAACAAAGCTCAACACAGACAAAGCTCTTTTGTGGTTTTGACTAACAAATATTTGGCTAGTGGTAGGATGGGATAAAATCCAGGAGGAACTTTTAGCAAGGTTTTCAAGATTTTTAAAAGAAATCCTCTAAATTAGGTCCTAATTTCACCTTAGCAAGTTTAAAGAATTACTCCATTTCTTACTAACTTTATTCACTAAGCATGATTTCAGTTAAAGCATGTGCAACCCACAAAAGCTACAACTTAGACAAAACTAGTTATTCAAACCATAACAATAGCAATTGCATGACATATTTCAAATCTTATTCAGGTTTCAACTTGTTTAAGCAGATTTCATCAATTTTATTCATGGAATGGTTACTTAGGCAAGCATATAACATTCAAAAGATATAGAAATTAAAAACTGAATATAAAGTGTAGGCTTGAGACATACCTTATTGGAGCGGGAGTCTCCCCCAAGCTGGCTTCTTGCTTGGTAAAAGGTCTTCTTCTTTCTCGGTCGGAGCTCTTGTTCTCATTTTATTAAAAGGGAAACTATCTAATGTTGTGAAAAAGGGAAACTATCCTATGATATTTTATTGTTCTAGCTAAGTTAACATATACTTATGCATATAATTAATGATAACTGATTTTTTTTAAGTTACATGCATGACATATGTTATTTATTTGAAAAAGGGAAATTTGAAGGGAAATTTAAAAAGTAAATCCATACCTTAGATCCATGGAATTTAATCCTTTGTCGGGTGGATCTTCTTCCTTGGGTGCTTCTTCTTTAAGTACTTCATCGGGTTCTTCTTCTTTTGACACCTCTCCTTTGTCATGTGAATTACACAACACAGGAGCAGGTGGTTCTTTCTTTCTATTCCACCTTGTTCTTGGACGCCTCTTCTTGGTTCGAACGGGTTTTGCTTCCTGTATGTTAGCGGCATATGCGGGACCACGGGAAAAAGAGAATATTTCCTTCCTCCCTCCTAATGTCATTTGCATTTTACCATTCCCCACATATATGCAAGCATCAACAGTGTTCAAGAAAGGTCTACATAAGATTAGAGGCACATCTTTTCTATTTCCCATATCTAAAATCATGAAATCAGCAGTAACATAGGAGCCTCTAATTTGAACAGGTAAATCAGTTATTATCCCTTCTATATAGCAAGTGGATTGATCAGCTAGTACAACATATGCAGATGTGGATGACATGGGTGGAAAGAACGAGTTTTCATAAAACTCTTTAGATAGAATGTTCACACTCGATCCTAAATCACACATGGCATTTTTAAAGACTTCACCAAAGATTGAGCATCTAATTATGGGACTACCAGGATCACCCTTTTTAACAGTCATGGTTGGATCTTTATAATAGTTAAAAAAATTTATTTCAACCATATTTGCAGTTTCCATGTCAGGTTTAGCAGGAATTTTGCCAGTTTCAAAAGATGGTATCATAGCAGCAAGTTGAGCTAATTGGGTTTCTAGCATCTTATTAAAACTTAATTGATTTTTCAGAGCAGATGAGAAATCTTCCAATTTAGCATTTATATTCTCAAGGGTTTTATCATTTGACATTAATTTCTTATTCAAGAAATCAGTAGTTCTACCTTGTGAGTAAACTAAATTCTTTAAGAATGAGAAATTATTAGTACTTTGGAAATTAGAGCGAGGGAATGAATTGTTACCTTGAGAATTTGCAGGCTGATTCCATCCTTGATTCGGTTGACGGAAACCGTTGTTGTTGTTGATGATGAAGTTCAAATCTTCATGTAACTCGGGGCAGTGGTTCCAAGAATGTCCGGTTTCTCCACAGACTTCACAAGTCATGTAGGATTCCAGAGATTGGACACTCTCTTGTTGGTTCATCTTCTCACAGCTGTCCAGCTTCTTTGCCAGCAGGTCCATCTTGGCCACGATCATGTCGGCCTCCTTAAGGGAATGCATACCTCGCTTACGGGGCTGCAGTCTCTCGTCATTCCATCCTTGGTTCGACACCATCTTCTCTATGAGAGCCTTAGCATCTGCAACATTTAGAGAAAAGAATGCACCACCGGCGGCAGCATCCAAATGGCTTCTAGAGAGTGGGGTTAGGCCATGATAGAAGTTCTGGATCAATAACCAGTCCTCCATACCATGGTGCGGACAAGCAGCGACGTACTCTTGCATTCTCTCCCAAGCCTTGGGAATAGATTCCTCGGCTTGTTGCGTAAAGCTGGAGATTTTGTTGCGAAGAGCATTCGTCTTGCCCATCGGAAAGAATTTGGCGAGAAAAGCATTGGAACATTTGTCCCATGTGCCTACAGCGTTGCGACTGGTATAGAACCATTGCTTCGCTTTTCCTAGAAGAGAAAAGGGAAAGAGACAAAGACGGATGGCTTCTTGGGTTATCCCCTTAATGGTGAAGGTGCCGCAAATCTCCAAAAATTGTTGGAGGTGAGCATTGTCATCCTCATGAGCTTTGCCACAGAACGGGCTAGCTTGGACCATCGTGATCAGAGCCAGTTTCAACTCAAAATTGAGGGTGGCATCGATCACATCTTGTCCTGTCGCTACATTGGCGGCAGAAGGAGCAGAAAACTCACAAATGGTCTTATTGGCCATCGTGAAGATAGAACAAGATAAGAAAGAAAGAAGTTGAAGCACATGAAGGAAAAAGATAAGAAGGACTAAGGAAAGAAAGAATGGGTAAAGATGGGATTCGCTAAGCGGGAGCTTAAGCGAGGATAAATTCGACACGGACTCAACCGATACACCGATTGCCTTCCCTGGCAACGGCGCCAGAAATGCTTGTTGGTAGTTCTTAACTTCACTAAAGATAGAGCTAGGCAACTATCCACGGTAACGGCCCAGAAATGCTTGTTGACACTTGCTAACGTCGTTACTAGGAGTAGACTATGGAGTCTATCCCTGGCAGCGGCGCCAGAAATGCTTGAAGCAAGTCCAGTCACTATACCTAAAGGAGTGAAGCTAAAGCAGCTATCTACTAATGTCAAATGGGGTTGTCAATCCCGACACTAGTAGAGCTAGCTAGAGAGATTGCAATCTACCAGGAGGAGATTCTGCAAGCGCACAGAACTATCGTAGTAGCACTTCCCTGGGAGTACCAGGTGTCGATTTATTTGATCCCAACAGAAGACTAGGGTGGTGTATGAGTCGAGTCAAGGAGGGGATGAGAGTCAAAGAATAAGAAAAAGGGAAAAGAGCTGAAGAGAAGAGAGGAGATGAAAGGCTAGAAAGAATATATGGGTGGATAGTTAAGGATGAAATGAAATGGCTAAGGTAAGGTGGATGGATAGATAGATAAGGGGAATAGGATAACTAAAATAACTAACTAGTAACTACTAACTACTCTTAGATAACTACGAAGCAAGATAACTATGAAGCAGGATAACTACGAAGCAAGATAGGCAAATGTCAATAAAGCAACCAAGTTAAGTATAGTTTTATTCCTATCTTATCAAGTATCGAGGCGTACTAGCCTTTACCACTGACTTAGGTTGAACGCTAGCACAACGAGCATTACTGTTAAACTGGGCCAACTACGTGGTGGAATGCAAGGCGCACAGGGCTGTCACCACCTGCTTACTACCACAGCTATCCGGGGGTCTAGCCGTATCTGAAGGTCAGTCTATAACAAAGCACCACGCTTAATTATATTCTAACTATCTCTACCCTAGCTTTGAATAGAGACACCCTTGCGGACGTCAGAGCAAATACTTGACTTAATAAGATAAACACTAAACTAACTAAGCAACCTATTGGCAAAGATCAAACACTAAGCACACTAGAGATTAACTACTATGGCCAAGTGAATTGAACTGTAGGATAGCTAGGCACTCAAGCAATCAATCAAGTATACTACTCAATACTGATAAGTAGAATAAAGTAATACTTGAAAAGATGAACTAGAATATAGTAAAGTGCTTGAGATACAAGAGCAAAACCTGAACTGGAGATGGATGAAGACTCTTCCCAACTCCAGGACCGATCACTCGCACGCCTCTACTCTTGAGTTGAGCCTTGAGCAGCGCTTCCGCGAGGGCAATGAGGCAAGGATGCCTTGCTCTACTAGCTACCTACTTGCCTAAGCTTGGCTAAACCCTAAGCTATTAGCTCTCTAGCTTTAGCCTTGCTTTGCTTCTTCCTTCCTTTTCTTGCTTCCTTTCTTGTGTTGCTTCTTGGTGTGGTATGGGATGGTCTGAATGAAGTGGTTCCACCAGGGGGGTATTTATAGTCTTGAGAAGTGAGGGGGTACTTATAAGGGGCAGCCAGCCGACCTAGGGCTAACCCTAGTGGCGGGCGCCAGCCCTAGGTGGCGGCCGCCACCGCCATCACCGTTGGATGCACCGCCTCTGCTTCAACGGCATCCAGGAGCTCCAGAGTGGTGGTTGGTAGGTCGGTTGCATGTCCATGTAACCGCTATCCTGCCTTGATCCACGCCACTCCATCCTGAGCCATCCGATGCCACTGACCTAGTGACCAAGGGCCAAGATTTGGCCTTGGGATGGTCACACGGATCAGTGACGTGGCAAGGGGGAGAGTTGGGCCTTTCCAAGTGGCGGGCGCCACTTTTGGGTGGCGGGCGCCACCTCTGGCTGGCGGGCGCCACCCCACTCGGGCCCAAATGGGTCCTGGTGAGTGGGCTTGTCTCCTGGTGGGTCCATTCGCCAAATTTGGTCCAAATTCCTGCATTCAAATAAAATTCTATGGACATGTGGAATTTGGTTAGTTTGAAACCTATTTGACTACATTTCATGCCTTTTTGGTGGACTTAGGGTCAAATGTTGATGGTAAAACAGGTGTTTAAGGACCATCAACAACTACATTTCATGCCTTTTTGGTGAATTTTAGGGTAACATGTTGATGGTAAAACAGGTGTTTAAGGACCATCAACACCTATCCGATGGCTATGAGCTACGCCCGTGTTTGATACAGATGGTCCAAAAACAATCCTTTTCAGGCAAGGAAGATGAGAATCCGTACACTCACCTTAACGAGTTTGAACAGACCTGTTCATGTCTATATATCAAAGGCATGTCCGATGAAACCCTTAGATGGAAGCTCTTTCCTTTCTCTTTGAAAGGGAAAGCTAAAACCTGGTATAGTAGAACCGCACCGAGTAAGGATGGGGATTGGAAAAATCTTTGCTCTAGCTTTTGCTTAGATTTCTTCCCAATTTCCAAAATCGTCTATCTCAGATTAGAAGTCCTATCTTTTATACAAGAAGATGATGAATCTCTAATAACTACCTGAGAACGTTTTGAAAATCTTGTTCACTCTGGTCCATCTCTGTCAATACCAGACCCTGTTCTTCTTCAACATTTTTATATGGGTCTAAATAGGAAAACTTTTTCTTTTCTTAACTTAGCTACAAATGGATCATTTCTTTGCACATCTGCTCCTGCGGCAAAAGAGCTTCTGCAAAAGATAGCTCAATCCGCTCCCGAAGCTAAGCCTATAGAGTACTTAGAAGAGAAACAAACCCAGATAGTTGAACTCGAAACTCTGCCGAAATCTTTAGCATCAACTATCTCAGATCCTGATAAGGAGGAAACTCCGATCTCATAGATCTTCTTCAAATTCGAGGATGAGTATTTCACCGAGTTTGGTGATACCTCGAAGTATAATACAACAAGAAAGCCTCATAGTCTAAAACTTCCTGAAAAACCTACAGATTTGACTAATAAAGCTTTCTTTAAAAAGACTATGGAAGAGCTAGTGTCTGTGGTAAGCCATGAGTGGTTAGAAGAGTCAGAGTCCTCCTCTGATATAATTCGCTTAGATTCACCTTCTACTTCTATGCTCTGCCAAATCCATAGAGACCCTTTCCATGCTCTTTATAACCCTGTTGTCGGTGTTAATATCATGTCTACAACCTTGACACGTGACTTATTAGAAGACATGCCACTAACCCCAACAACTAAATGCCTTAAAAGCTTTTCAGGATATGTTCTTCCTAGTTTAGGAATTGTTGATGGTGCTTAAAGCATCATTTCACCATCAACATTTCACCCAAAACCAAGGTAAAACAAAATAAAAGGTAGAAGATTTGGTTTATAACTAACCTATTTCCACATGTGCATAGTTTCTTATCTTAATGCAGGAAATGATGGAATTTGGGCCAAATAAGAGTACCAGGAGCAAGGCCAAGCCACTCTGGCCCATTTGGCCCTAAGCAAGGTGGCGGCCGCCACCTATTACTGGCGGCCGCCAGGTCACTCATGCCAAAAGTGGCCCAAGCCACGTCATCGATCCATGGGAGTCACCTCAAGCTCAAATCTTGGCCATTGCACACTAAGACGGTTTGATCCAAGGGCTAAGAAGAGTATCATCTGGATAGTGGGCTTTGGACACGTGTCTAAACCCTAACCGACCCTCAAACAGACTTAGGAGAGCAAATGAAGACCGTTGGATGAATGACGGTTGCAATGGACGGCAGAGAGGTGGCGGGCGCCAGGGTTTGGTGGCGGGCGCCACCCCCTAAACCCTAACCGACCTCCCCTCACTCTATAAGTACCCCCTAGCTTCCTAGCACTATAAATAGGCCCCTTGAGCTCTCATTCGGGGAGCCTCACATCATTCCTCGCCATTTGGTTAGATTAGCACACTTGCTATGCTAGAGAGATTAGAGAGAGTGTGAGTGCCTCACTAGAAGAGGAGCTGGAGAGGAGAAGAGTAGAAGCCTGGAGAGTTCCGGAGTTGTCGGAGACCTCTGCTTCTCTCTGCTCTGCGCTTCAACTTTGGTAACTTAGTATCTTATTTTATCTTCAAGTATTTACTTTCAGTACTTGTGTGTTTGTTTCATTGCTTGATATTAGTTTCAAGTGCTCTAGTTCTAGTACAGGGCTAGTACTAGTAATATATAGATTAAGTGTGGTACTTAGGCTATATATTGCCAGTGAATACGGTTGGGCCCCCGGATAGCTGTGGTAGCAAGCAGGTGGTGACAGCCCTGTGCGCCTTGAATTCCACCACGTAGTTGGTCTAGTTTAACAGTAGGGCTCGTTGTGCTAGCGTTCAACCTAAGTCAGTGGTAAAGGCTAGTACGCCCACAGTACACCAGTAAAGAACTTAAATCACTAGAAGTCTAATAGAACTCGGATCTATCCTAGTAGATAGTGCCCGTTCCCTTCATCTATCCTAGATATCCTTACCCCCCTAGTTTTCTCAAAATCACTTCGCATTCCTCGTGGATTCGATACACCGGAATACTCTGAGGTGAAAAGCTACAACTGACAGTCGTGCGCTTGCGGTTTCTTCTGCGTGCCACCCGAGGTCTCAACAGTGAGGAGGGGTTAACCCTCGAAAAACTCGCCGCTGAGGTGAAGAAGCTGCGCAAGGAGAAGAGTGCCTTGGAGGATCAAGTCGCAGAGATAGCCCTCTGGCGAATGGATATGGAGGATCGGTTCACCTTCCTCCGCAAGGGCTGCACCTCGAAGATCAAGCGTCTCTTCAAAGAGACGGGCTTCGAGGATCTTTACGAGGCTCCTTCACTAGATTAGATTAGATTTAGGGTGTCTAGTTAGATTGATTTAGTTTAAGTTTAATTTTGCTTGATTTAAATTTCAGTTTGTTTAAATTTCAATATTTGTTTAGGAAGTTTCTATAATGAATAAAAAGACACCCTTATTTTTCCTTCATCAAGTTTGTTCAAATAAAAAGTATCAAAACTCCTAGTGTGGGGGAAATCCCCTCTTTTAACACCTCTGTAAAATGTGCTAGAATGTTCAAAACAGTAACCTGTTCTTAGCAAGATAGCTTCCACGCTGTTTGCAAGCCGCATGGGCCAAAGCCCATGGCGGCCGCCACTTATTACTGGCGGCCGCCAGGCCACTCTGCACCGAAACACCTCCGGTGAACCCCTAAACCTATGTTTTAAATTCTGTACAATTTGGATCACTGGATGTCTCGGTTTGAACTAAAAATGCAGCTAGGAAATAAAAAAAATGCTAAAACAATTTCTTTTGAATTGAGTGTTTACACGACATGTTATTCTACCTTTTATTCATGTGTAGTAGCCTACTCATTTTGATAGGGAAGTCAACCTAGGTTGTTGTTTGATAAGATATAGAAGTAGTAATTGAAATTGCATTAGTACTCTGCTACAACCTTGGGAGTTTTTATTTTGAAAACCAAAATTATCATGGTTCATGATCTTTCTTTCCTATCTACCTTCCAAAGCCAAAATATTAGAGTATAGGAGAACAGCCCATAAAGCCTTCTAAATCAATCTTTGAGCTTTGTCAAGAATAGTTGATCTAGGTAGAAGAGTTTAGTCATGCTCTAAAAGCCAAGGCAAACCATGCCTTTTTGAGAGAACTCTCACACTGAGAGTATACTCATGTAGTTCTCCTCCAAATTTTGTTCTAAAAGAATTATATAAATTTTCTCATTCTTTCAAAGGACATGGCTACATAGCATCTAAAAAAAGAGCAAATGCTCTAAAAAGGACAAGTGTCCAAGTATTCAAAAAAAAGAGCAAATGCTCTCAAAAGGACAAGTGTCCAAGTATTCAAAAAAAAGAGAGAGAGATGCATATAGCCATGATCCTTGGTAAGAGAAGAGTTTCAAAAAGAACAAAGGAGTTGAGTTAGTCCACCCTATACCTTGTCTAGTGCATGACTATACTCTCCCATGATCCTAAACTTGACTTAGCAATAAAAGAGAGATAGAAGTGCCTTACATTCCTTCCTTTCCCTATAAACTCCACATAAACCATAGGATAGACTCTGACATTTTCTTTTGCCATAAAGTGAGGATATACACCATGAGTGCCTTGAGATTTAAAGAGAGATTCAATGAACCATGATTTTCTTTTTGAAAATATCCTGAAACCCCAAGGTATGTAAAAAAGGAAAGTGTGTTTCTCTTGCTTGCAAGCTATTCTATCCTTCAACCTCCATAGGTACGATTTATTAGCCACTTGGAAAGGTTACTAACATGAGTATAGGTAGTTGAACATCTTGTGTGAATGCTTAGTTCAATAAAATTGTTTCAATTCTTAAAGTCCATGCTTGCTCGGGACGAGCAAGAGGTTAGTGTGGGGGAGCTTGTTGATGGTGCTTAAAGCATCATTTCACCATCAACATTTCACCCAAAACCAAGGTTAAACAACATAAAAGGTAGAAGATTTGGTTTATAACTAACATATTTCCACATGTGCATAGTTTCTTATCTTAATGCAGGAAATGATGGAATTTGGGCCAAATAAGAGTACCAGGAGCAAGGCCAAGCCACTCTGGCCCATTTGGGCCTGAGCAAGGTGGCGGCCGCCACCTATTACTGGCAGCCGCCAGGTCACTCATGCCAAAAGTGGCCCAAGCCACGTCATCGATCCGTGGGAGTCACCTCAAGCTCAAATCCTGGCCATTGCACACTAAGACGGTTTGATCCAAGGGCTAAGAAGAGTATCACCTGGATAGTGGGCTTTGGACACGTGTCTAAACCCTAACCGACCCTCAAACCGACTTAGGAGAGCAAATGAAGACCGTTGGATGAATGGCGGTTGCAATGGACGGCAGTGAGGTGGCGGGCGCCAGGGTTTGGTGGCGGGCGCCACCCCCTAAACCCTAACCGACCTCCCCCTTACTCTATAAGTACCCCCCTAGCTTCCTAGCACTATAAATAGGCCCCTTGAGCTCTCATTCGGAGAGCCTCACACCATTCCTCACCATTTGGTTAGATTAGCACACTTGCTATGCTAGAGAGATTAGAGAGAGTGTGAGTGCCTCACTAGAAGAGGAGCTGGAGAGGAGAAGAGTAGAAGTCTGGAGAGTTCCGGAGTTGTCGGAGACCTCTGCTTCTCTCTGCTCTGTGCTTCAACTTTGGTAACTTAGTATCTATTTTATCTTCAAGTATTTATTTTCAGTACTTATGTGTTTGTTTCATTGCTTGATTTTAGTTTCAAGTGCTCTAGTTCTAGTACAGGGCTAGTAGTAGTAGTATATATATTAAGTGTGGTACTTAGGCTATATATTGCCAGTGAATACGGCTAGGCCCCCGGATAGCTGTGGTAGCAAGCAGGTGGTGACAGCCCTGTGCGCCCTGAATTCCACCACGTAGTTGGTCTAGTTTAACAGTAGGGCTCGTTGTGCTAGCGTTCAACCTAAGTAAGTGGTAAAGGCTAGTACGCCCACAGTACACTAGTAAAGAACTTAAATCACTAGAAGTCTAATAGAACTAGTATCTACCCCAGTAGATAGTGCCCGTTCCCTTCATCTATCCTAGATATCCTTACCCCCCTAGTTTTCTCAAAATCACTTCGCGTTCCTTGTGGATTCAATACCCCGGAATACTCTGAGGTGAAAAGCTACAACTGACAGCCGTGCGCTTACGGTTTCTTCAACGTGCCACCCGAGGTGTCAACAGGAATCTTGTATGTCCTGCCTATCCGGGTAAAAGAAACTCTAGTGCACTTAAGCTTTTATATCTTTGATATCCATGAGTTTGACCTATATAGGACAACCAATTGAAAGACTTATACACGAAGGAATGACGGGGACATTAAACTTTTGTTTAGGGAAAAATCTTTCACTACCTATATCTATCACTCATACCCTAAACACTGGAAGTGAACCCTGTCCAAAGTTAGACCCTATAGAAGAGGTCAAGGTAGCATCTCTTGAAACTTTCATAGAACTTAATCTTGAAGATGATGCTAAGTTTTTCATAGAGGAAGAGGATGACCATTCTAAGACTCCAACACCTCTAGATCTTTTCGAAGAACCTCCTATAGAGTTAAAACCTCTGCCTTCTGGTCTTCACTACGTTTTTCTTAACAATGATCCCGACACTCCTGTGATTATAAGCGATAAACTTTCTCCAGAAGAAACACTCCGCTTGATCACTGTTTTAGAGAATCATAGATCTGCCTTTGGCTATTCACTCCAAGATCTCAAGGGGATCAACCCTGCTCTTTGCACCCATCGCATTCCTACAGATCCCGATGCTTTACCTTCTAGAGAACCCCAACGTAGGCTTAATAATGCGATGAGAGAAGTAGTTAAGAAAGAGGTCTTAAAGTTGTTACACGCCGGGATTATTTATCATGTGCCACACAGTGAGTAGGTAAGCCCTGTGCAAGTTGTGCCTCAAAAGGGAGACATGACTGTTGTTAGAAATGAAAAGAACGAATTAATTCCACAAAGAATTGTGACTGGATGGAGAATGTGTATTGATTACAGAAAACTTAACAAGGCAACAAAGAAAGATCACTTTCCACTGCCCTTCATTGATGAAATGTTAGAGCGGTTGGCTAATCACTCCTTTTGTTTTCTTGATGGATACTCTGGATATCATCAAATTCCAATCCATCCTAATGATCAAAACAAAACCACTTTAACATGTCCATATGGAACTTATGCTTATCGTAGAATGTCTTTTGGATTATGTAATGCCCCTACTTCTTTTCAAAGATGCATGATATCTATATTTTCTGATATGATTGAAGAAATTATGGAAGTGTTCATGGATGATTTTTCTATTTATGGAAAAACTTTTGATCACTGTTTAGAAAATTTAGACAAGGTTTTGCAAAGATGTGAGGAAAAGCACTTAGTCCTTAATTAGGAAAAATGTCATTTCATGGTTAGAGAAGGCATAGTGCTTGGTCATTTAATTTCTGAACGTGGAATTGAGGTAGACAAAGCTAAAACTGAAGTAATTGAACAACTACCTCCCCCTATTAATATTAAAGGGATACGAAGTTTTCTTAGCCATGCTGGTTTTTATCGTCGGTTTATAAAAGATTTTTCACACATTGCTAGACCACTTACTAATCTTTTGGCTAAGGATGTACCCTTTGAATTTAATAATGCATGCTTAAAAGCTTTTGAAACCCTAAAGAAAACACTTATTTCTGCACCGATCATTCAACCACTTGATTGGTCTTTACCTTTTGAGATCATGTGTGATGCAAGTGATTATGCAGTAAGTGTTGTGCTAGGACAATGTAAAGATATGAAGCATCACACAATTGCATATGCTAGTAAAACTTTGACTGGACCACAACTTAATTATGCAACAACCGAAAAATAATTGCTAGCTGTTGTTTTTGCCATTGTTAAATTTAGATCTTACTTAGTTGGAGCTAAAATTATTGTTTACACTGATCATGCTGCTCTTAAATACTTGCTCACTAAGAAAGATGCTAAACCTCGCTTGATAAGATGGATTCTGTTACTCCAAGAATTTGATTTAGAAATAAAAGATAAAAAGGGAGTAGAGAATTCTGTTGTTGATCACTTGTCAAGAATGCAATTTGAGAATCCACAGGAACTACCTATCAACGATTCACTCAGGGACGATACACTCTATCTAGTCTCTAGGTCTGACCCCTGGTATGCAGATATTGTTAATTTTATGGTTTCAGGGTACGTACCACCAGGCAAAGATAAGAGAAAGCTCGTCTATGAGAGTCGTGTTCACCTATGGGATGATCCGTACCTCTTCAGTGTGTGCTCTGATGGGCTACTCAGAAGATGTGTACCATCTGAAGAAGGAATCAAGATCATTGAAAGATGCCACTCATCACCCTATGGAGGACACTATGGAGCATTCCGCACACATTCCAAGATCTTGCAAAGTGGATTTTTCTGGCCAACCATGTATGACGACACAAAAGATTTCATCCAGAGATGTGGAGCATGTCAGAGGCATGGCAATATCAATTCAAGAGATGCCATGCCACTCACTAACAATCTTCAGATCGAGCTCTTTGACTGTTGGGGAATTGATTTCATGGGACCATTTCCAAAATCCAAGAATAGTGAGTACATCTTAATGGCAGTCGACTACGTCTCCAAATGGGTCAAAGCCCTACCATGTAAAGCTGCAGATGCCAGAAGCTCCAAGAAAATGTTCGAGGAAGTGATATTTCCAAGATTTGGAGTTCCAAGAATGGTGATTAGTGATGGAGGTTCTCATTTCATTGACAAGCACTTCCGAGCATACTTGTCAAAACATGGGATCCATCACAACTTCGCTACCCCCTATCACCCTTAGACAAGTGGCCAAGCAGAAACATCGAACAAGCAAATCAAGAACATTCTGCAAAAGACAGTCAACGAGATGGGAACAAAGTGGAGAGACAGACTACCGGATGCATTGTGGGCCTATCGTACAGCTTACAAGACACAATTGGGAATGTCACCATATCAACTCGTCTACGGAAAGACTTGTCACTTGCCTGTTGAGCTAGAGTTCAAAGCTCACTGGGCAATAAAAAGATGGAACATGGTCTTGGAAGTAGCAGGAATCAAGAGAAAGATGCAACTCTCAGAACTAGATGAATGGCGTGAAAAAGGCATACCATAACGCCAAGATCTACAAAGAGAGAACCAAAAGATGGCATGATAAGAGGATCAAGATGAAGAACTTCACTCCGGGAGACAAGGTATTACTTTTTAATTCCAGGGTTAAGCTATTCGAACATGGAAAGCTACGAAGCAAATGGGAAGGACCATTCACGGTGATTAGCACTTCGTCCCATGGAGCGCTGACACTTCAAAACGACGAAGGTACGTTATTTAAGGTAAATGGTCATCGCCTTAAGATTTTTCTAGAACCTGAAAAGAGTTCTGAGGAGTTGGATGTAATCCAATTCCTCACTTTCCATTAATTTGATCCTCCGCCGCCTTCGAAAGGTTTCATAACAAAAAAGGTAGTAAATAGAGTTTAGGAAAGCATAAGAGAGTGCCACGAAAAAGCAGGCCGCCTTCTGGAGAGAAGTGGGGCCGGCTGCGGATGCTTGGGTGTATGCCGAGTCTCTGAGTGATGAGTGATTGTCAACTGGGATGATGCGCATGTTCTTTGGCTTGTGTTGTGCAGGTGTCGAGCACGGATACAGTGATCAGAGGCAAGGTGAAGGTCAAGTAGAGACGTGCCGTGCCGATGGACCGAGAGTGGCGAAGGGCGGACGTGAGGCTTGGACTGAGGGACCGGTGGCCCGAGGATCAGCTGTGGTGGCTGGCAGCCTGGGACAGCGACGAGCGAAGACTTGCGGTCATGTGTTGCTCGGGTCATGGACCTGGGGACACGTGTCGGTGGACGGGGTGCACGGGCGGTGCATCCCCTCTACGGCGTCGGTTTGGTGGTAGAGCCAGAGAAAAACCATCGGGTGGACGGTTTCCAGGTTTGGGCCTCAAAACCTGGGCGCTGCAGGTTTGCTGAGTTTGGGCCACAAAACTCAGATGCTGGTGGGCTGGTTTCCCGGTTTGGGCCTCAAAACTGGGGGTTGCCTAGAAAGGCTGGTTTCCCGGTTTGGGCCACAAAACCGGGGGTGCAGAGCGGTGGCGGCACGTGGCGGCAATCGGGAGGTTGCGTCAAGGCAACGCTACGAGTTGTGCGGGCGTGGCCGTCGGATCCACCTACCATCGAGTTGGTCCAGAATAACCTTAGGGTTTAGCTGGTTCGCTCTATAAGTAGTTAGGGGTAGAGTGGGAATTAGGAATAGTTAGAATTAGGATAAGTAGGGGGAGACACCCACCTCCCCATCTATCTCAGTTCATTTGCTCTTTGCTTCTAGGGTTTCCTGCTCTCCCAATCCCCTGCTGTAGCTAGCTAAGATCCGCAGAGAACCATACCTCTGTGTACTGGAGATTTTGAGGAAGTGAGGCCGTAACGTCACTGTTGTAGCGTGTGGTAGCCACACGGTTGCATATCGATGTGTTGATTCGCGTTTTGTTCGTGTTCTTCGCGTTCTTCATTTCTCCGCGATTTTCCTGTCACTCGATCTCCCTCTCTCCTGCGTCTTTGCGAAATCCGTTTGAATCATCTTGTTCGTTTTTGAGAGGAGGTCATTTCGACCAAAGGAATTCATCTAACTCCTCACGAACAAGTAGATCGGGTTGATTTTGTTTTCGTGGCGCTTTTTCGTTCTTGATCTTCCCCTTTCGATTTCCCGGTGATTGAATCGATTTGAGCGGATGATTTCTTGGGGATAGTCTCCTAACTACCCCGTGATCATCTTCTCCAAGTTTGGGAACGTGGGATTTTGATTTGGATCGAATTTGGAGAGATTTGGAGAGGAGGCGATTGAAATCGCCCTCTCTGTTCATCCGCGGACAGTCCGCCGTCTGGGTCGCGGACAGTCCGCGCGTCGGGGTCGGCCAGACTAGTGGCCTGACTCCGCGCTGCTGGGTGATTTTTGAACCGCGGACAGTCCGTCGTTGTTCTTGGCGGACAGTCCGGGAGTCGACCAGGGACGTTCAGCAACCTTGCTGTTTTGTCCATTTGGCCGGCAGACAGTCCGAGCTTCTGTGGCGGACAGTCCGCAGTTAGCCCGGACAGTCCGGGACTGTACCGGCGGACAGTCCGGGATTCGGCTGTTTGTTCCGGTTTAGTGCATTTGCTCTCCCGACTTCTTCGCTTGGTTTCCGGACCTCTCGTTTGACCTCGTAGTTGACCAAGAAACCTCTCTAGGTATCTTTGCTACTTGTTAGCATTGGTATTTGGGGATTTCTCAACGTAGCCGTCTATCTACGTTCGAGACTTGGTTTTTGAGGGTCGAACTTGTGTCGGTTCTTTGTGGTGCCTCGCTGTGATCCTAGGGATCATCCACCCTCTTCCAAGGGTCATGGGCATCACGTTCTCGGTCGTAGCTTTTGGGGGTTGATTTAGGGACAATCGGCCAAAGTTTCGAAAGAAATTTTTGAGTTCCCTTTCACCCCCCCGCCCTCTGGTCGCCTTGCTAGTGCATTCTCGGTCCTTCAGGAGCAAGGTTAAGGATCTTCCACCTTAGCCTGTTCCAGATCCACAGAAGGCGACATGGATCGCGGCGTGGGCAAACCGCCATTTTTCGATGGGACGAACTATGCGTATTGGAAGATACGCATGTTGGCCTATCTGCAGAGTTTGGGTGCTTCCATCTGGGATATTTGCAACTCTGCCGATTACGTGGTCTTGGCTGCTCGTGTCTCTCAGCTTCAGATCGATGAGCTCGATGCCAATAGCCGAGCCCGTAATGCTCTTTTCTCATGCCTGAGCATGAGTGAGTTTGATCGTGTTTCTCACCTTGCTACGGCTCGGGAGATTTGGGCCACCCTCATGCGTTTCCATGAGGGAACCTCTCAAGTCAAAACCCGACTCTACGAGTCGTTCAAGCGAGAGTATGAGAACTTTCGACATATGCCTGGCGAGAGCATAGAAAGTTTATTCGCTCGCTTTCAGGTGATTGTCAACAGGATGAGGGCTAACAAGGAGTTGTTGCCTTTCGACGATCATGAGAGGGCTTTGAAGCTTTTGCATACTCTCGATCGGTCGGTGTGGGATTCCAAGGTTCAGGCGATCATCGAATCGCCTAACTATGAGACCCTCACGTGCGACGAGCTCTTTAGTAAGCTCAAGTCCAGTGAGATTGATGCCATGGCGAGGGCTTCTTATGAAAATCCTTCTGGCCCGTCAATGGCTTTGGTTTCTGGCACTTCTGCTAACCCCTCTGGAGGCTTTGCTCTTTCGTCTCTCTTTTCTATCACAGAGGACCAGCTGGAGTCTTTGGGGGATGACGAGTTGGCAATGCTCACCAACCGGTTCTCGCGGTTCCACAACAACCGCATGAACCGTCGTCGCGGAGGAGGACGCTCAGGATGCTATGAGTGCGGCGACCCCAACCACTTCATCGCCAATTGCCCGAAGAAGAACAAGCAGACTTTCGGCAAGGCGGACCATGGGCACAAGTACGACTCCGGCAAGCGCAAGGACAAGCATGTCCCCCCGAGGCACAAGCGGAGGGGCGGCTTCGACAAGGAGTACATCAAGACCAAGTACTTGGAGAAGGCCCTGGCTGAGCAGCGTGCGTTCTTTGCCACGCTCAACGACGTCGACGACTCGGACGACGACTCCGCTTCCTCAAGCGACGACGAGTCCGAAAATAAGAAGAGGATCGAGGACAAGCTCAACGGCCTCTGCTTCTTCGCCGACGACGACGGCTTCTGCACCATGGCCCTCGGCAAGGAGGTCGATGGTGAGCTGGTGGACACCCCTCGGAACCACGACGACGATGACGACACCTCCCAGGTATCTCTGACCCACGACGAACTTTCTGCTGAGGTCAAGAAACTTACTGCCGTGCTCCTTAGTTAGGATAAGTTGCTTAGGCGTGCCGCTAGAGAGCGCAAGGAGTTTAGGCAGAAGTGGGAGGATACGGTGAAGGAGCTTGATTCTGTCAAATCCACCGTGGTCGTTACTGATGAGGAGGAGTGTGAGATGTGCACCACGCACATGACTGACCTTCTCACTTTGAGAAGCAAGTATGTTGCGTTGGTAGGAGAGGTGGATGAGCTGAAGGCTAGACCCTCGCTGTTGGGTGCTTGCAAGACTTGTCCTATGTTGCAATCCGAGTTGGCAGAGAAGAATGCCAAGATTGTGTCTCTTGAGGAGGCCAGCTCGGGTAGCACTTGTGTGACTAGGTGCGCTTTGTGTGAGGGTTTGGAGATGGAGATTCCTAACATGAAGCATGACAAGATGCAAACCGAGGAGGAAAACACATACCTTCGGACCATCTTGTCATGGGTGTCTTGTGGTGAGCCGCAGCTCGGGATGATGATCTCCCAATTCAAGCGAGCTGCTGGAGGTCCTGGTGTAGGTTTTGCTCCGGATGTTGATCTTTCGAGAGTCGAGTGGTCTTAACCCTTGTGAGAAGCCCAACTCCACCACTACTCCCAAACTTACCAAGCTTCCACCCAAAGAGCCACTCAAGCCTACCACCAAGGATGGGGTGTTTGAAGAACCTCCACGAGCTCCACCCAAGAACCAAGTGTGGCATCCCAAACCCAATCACTTGAACAAGCTTGATACGATGCCACCTATCCAGGAGGAGTGCTTGCCACAGAAAGGCAAAGTGATCCAAACCCACAACCGTGTGTACCAACAACCCCCTTTGAGAGCGGTGATGTACCATTGTGAGCATTGTGGGAGAGATGGACACTTGAGTGAGTTCTGCTTTCGGTGCAAGAGAGAGGCGTGCCGTGCTAGGGAGATGAACAATGCGGACATGTACCATCCTCTCCATGATGTACATGCGCCAAATGTTCAGAGACGTGCTGCTAGGCCCAGAGGTCCAAAACCTCAAGTTCCCAGGCCTAGGCAGAGGAGAGATGCTAGGCCTAGAGGTGAAGTGCCTCAAGTTCCTAGACCTAGACCTCGTAGAGAGCGTGCCCGGCGGGAGCCTGCAGTTGTAGGCTATGGACCCCGTGGCGGTGGTTTTGTAGTTGAGTGCTTTCTTCCACCGCGTTTTGAGTATCGCGGTGAGTGCTCCTTCCCTAGCAGACCACGTTCTTCTAAACATGGTGATCGCTTCCTTCATAGATGTGCTAGGGATGGTTTTTACACTGACCGTTCTTTTGAGCAGCCGGCCCAACACTGGTATTCTTCCTACTTCACTAACCCTAGTGTTGGACCGTATGCTCACCCTATGTCTTTTTATTGATGTAGGTAAAACGATTGGAGAACGTTTGGTTGGTGGATTCCGGTTGCTCGAGGCACATGACCGGAAACGCCAAGTGGTTCTCCAGTCTTAGTCCTGTCGCCGAAAAGGAGTTTATCACCTTCGGCGACAATAGCAAAGGTAAGGTGTTGTCTCATGGGTCGGTGCGAGTTAATGAGCACTTTGTGTTGCGCGATGTTGCTCTTGTTTCTAACTTGCATTTTAACCTTCTTTCTGTTTCGCAACTCTTTGATGACGACTATGAGATTCGTTTTAAGCCGAATCTCAGTCGTATTTTGGACCCTCAGGGCAATCTTGTTTGTGTGATTTCGCCCTTTGGGAAAGTCTTTCGTGCGGATTTCTCGGAGTCTTTTGGCATTTCTCGTTGTCTGGTGGCTGGACCTTCTTCCTCTGATCTTTGGAAGTGGCATAGGAGACTAGGACATTTGAGTTTCGACTTGCTTGCAAGACTTAGCTCATTTGGCCTAATCCGAGGATTGCCCAAGTTGTCGATGGAGAAGGATCTTGTTTGTCACTCTTGTAGACATGGGAAGATGGTTGCCGCTCCCCACCATCTAGTGACTCAGGTCAAGACCAAGCGCCCTGGAGAGCTTTTGCACATGGACCTTGTTGGTCCGGCTCGGGTGAGCTCAGTTGGGGGGAAGTGGTATGTGCTTGTTGTTGTTGATGACTTTTCGAGATATTCGGGGGTCTTCTTTTTAGCTGAGAAGACCGAGACTTTCTCCCTTGCTCGCAATCTGATTTTGCGTCTTCAGAACGAGTTCCCTTTGAACTCGATGCGAGCTATTAGGAGTGATAATGGTTCCGAATTCAAGAATTCGGATTTTGAGAAGTTTTGTAACTCTTTGGGTTTAGAGCATCAGTTTTCTTCCCCCTACACACCGCCCCAAAATGGTGTTGTAGAGAGGAAGAATCGGACCCTTGTAGAGATGGCCAGGACGATGCTCGATGACGGTGTGTTTTTGGGTTATGGCACTCACACTCGAGCTTATCGTGTACTTAACCTTGACACTAACCGAGTCATGGAGACATCCGATGTCACCTTCGACGAGACCATGGTTTGTCCTTCTTCTCGTTTTGAGCGTGCAGGAGATCATGAGGTTGGCGAGCCTCTTTTCGATGATGAAGAAGAAGGTGATGAAGGGATAGATGACCCAGCACCTCCTCCACCTGCTGTGCCGCAAAGAGCGGCTTCTACAACGACTCACGGCGCCGACACTTCTTCTTCCTGGGGGCCATGGGATCCGCCACCCCGAGCGGTACCTTTTGTACCCGGGGAGGCACCAGCTGCTGCTGAGGGGGAGGCCACTCCGGCAAGGGAGGCGCCATGACACATTCAGCGCCAGCACCCGCCTCAGCAGATGATCGGCAGCATCGACGAACGCGTCACCCGGTCAAGGCAAATCTCTCACTTTGCTCATTCTGCATTTGTTGCTGATTTTGAACCCCGGGATGTTGGACACGCTTTGATGGATCCGGATTGGGTCAATGCCATGCATGAGGAGCTTGAGAACTTTGAGAGAAATCAGGTTTGGGTTCTAGTGTCTCCACCTTCTGAGTGTCATCCAATTGGGACAAAATGGGTGTTCAAAAACAAACAGGGAGAAGATGGCCATGTTGTGAGAAACAAGACCAGACTCATAGCCCAGGGATATAGTCAGAAGGAGGGGATAGACTATGAGGAGACTTTTGCACCTGTAGCACATTTGGAGGCTATTAGGATACTCTTGGCTTTTGCTACATCCAAAGGTTTCAAACTTTTTCAAATGGATGTCAAGAGTGCCTTCTTAAACGGCTACATAGAAGAGGAGGTGTATGTTAGACAACCCCCCGGTTTTGAAAATCCCAAGTTTCCAAACCATGTTTTCAAACTCCACAAAGCTTTATATGGTTTGAAACAAGCCTCTAGAGCCTGGTATGATAGGTTGAAAACCTTTTTTCTTGCTAAGGGTTTTAAAATGGGATGTGTAGATAAAACGCTCTTCCTCCTCAAGCAAGGCACTGATACTCTCTTGGTCCAAATTTACGTGGATGATATCATTTTCGGTGGTTCTTCTCACGCTTTGGTTGCCAAGTTTGCAGACACTATGAGCAGGGAATTTGAGATGAGTATGATGGGCGAGTTGACGTTTTTCCTCGGGTTGCAAATCAAGCAATCCCGGGAAGGGACGTTTGTGCACCAGGGCAAGTATACCAAGGACTTGCTGAAGAGGTTCGATATGGGTGAGGCCAAGCCTCTTCCAACACCCATGTCGACCACGACGGCCCTGGATGCGGACAAGGATGGGGAAGCTGTGGACCAGAAGGAGTACCGAAGCATGATCGGGTCGCTGCTCTACCTGACGGCGACACGCTCGGACATCCAGTTCGCGGTGTGTCTTTGCGCGCGCTTTCAGGCGTCGCCGCGCACTTCTCACCGTCAGGCGGTGAAGCGCATTTTCAGGTACCTTTGTTTCTCACCTGAGTTCAGGATTTGGTATTCAGATTTCTCCACCCTCTCCCTTTGCGGTTATTCCGATGCCGATTTTGCTGGTTGCCGGATTGAGCGCAAGTCCACTTTTGGGACTTGCCAGTTTATTGGTTCTTCTCTTGTTTTGTGGTCTTCTCGCAAGCAGTCTAGTGTCGCTCAGTCTACCATATAGGCTGAATATGTTGCTGCGGCTAGCTGATGTTCCCAGTTGCTTTGGATGATGGCCACTTTGCGTGATTTTGGTCTGAGCTTTTCTCGCGTACCCTTGCTTTGTGACAGCACGAGTGCGATTAGCGTTGCTAAGAACCCCGTGCTTCACTCGAAGACCAAACACATTGATGTGCGCTTTCACTTTTTGCGTGACCACCAAGAGAAGGGTGATATCGACCTTCGCCATGTCGATACTCATCATCAGCTGGCTGATATTTTTACCAAGCCTTTAGACGAATCAACCTTTAATCGGTTGAGGGGTGAGCTTGGTGTGTGTTTCCCCTTTTAGATGGGGGAAACATTTTGGTTCTTTGTATCATACACTGACTTTTCATTTTTTTCTTGTTTCTTCAATTGGTTTCTTCATGCATCTTTGCATTTCAGCATACGCTTTTACATTCTGAGCTTCATGAATATAGTCTGAAGAATGTAACTATGCTCTGTGTAGTCTTTGCTCCGATGCGTTATGTAGAAGCTGTAGCTTATGCTCTTTCTGATCACTGATACATGTTGTGAGCTGAGCTATTTTCGGAATGGTGAACCTGCTTAACATACATAAAACTGAAAATATTCACCATTGAGATGTGCAACTAGCATGTGTAGGATGTGTTGAGTTCACTCGTGCTTTTCATATGTGCTAGGTTGCTATGTCTCTAGTCATGAGTCATTCACTTGCTTGGTATGTTCATATTCTGTCAATAAAATTTGAACCAAGTGTTTAAGTGAATTTGAAAAGATCGAGATGGGATTGTTTGTCAACACATCACGGTATCGAGACTGTTTCTCATTGCACATTTGAGTTAAACTTGAGCCGTGTAGTGTATGACCGAAACCGATGCTTTAAGCTTCTGATTGCATATGCATAGGCTTCGCTCGGTTGAAAAGTTAGGAAATGACAAGCCTTCAACCTCTCGCAAACACATGCTGAATTTGAACTTGTGAATTTTCACCGCTGCAACTCCGATTATAAATTGAAATCACAAGTCTATGTTTCATTCTATAGCATGATGTATGAACTGTGCTAGGGGTAGTTCACCTTGTATACATGATTAGCACTTGTCTTCCTGTCTATACATGCTTGGTGCTATTTTGGTGGTGAACACCTTTTTGGCTAAAAAACTGCTCACTCTGCTCTTATGTTCATATTGCATATTTGGTGATCAGTTTGAGCCTTTGCTAGCATTCTGTGCATTTTCTGAGTCATCGGATCAGAACTCTATAGAGCATCTTTGCACTCTTTTGAGTATACTCCTGAAGCTCCTAACTTGCATCACTCGAGACTCGGCATACACCCATGTATCCGCAATCTCCCCCTTGATGAGTGCATTGTCAACTACTCACACAAATCATAATGGAATAGAAGAAGGAAGAAGAAGGAGAGAGAACTTGACCAAATGACCCAAAAGCATAGCAAAGCCGAAGAAAGTCAAGTGGAAGAAGCAAGACAACTTGGTCCCCAAAGACATGGGCAACGGCTCGACGCAACCAAGCAAAGCAAAGCTAGCCCTCAAGAAGAGGTAGAACAGGCTCAACACCGCTAGCAAGAAAACTCGATACCAATCGAAAAATACCAACTGAAGAGCAGAAAAGCTCGATACCAGTTGAGAAACATATTCACAAGGCAAAAACTGCTAGTCCCTCAAGATAGAGGCACAGAGGCTCAACACAACTAGCATAAAATCGCTCCATACCAATTGAACTAGCATAAAATCGCTCCATACCAATTGAAAAACTCCATAAATACATGAAGCGAGCAGCTCCCCCTCCAATAGTGCACACAACTAGAATAAGATATAATTTCTCCCCCTTATGATTTGGCAAGAATTTCTCCCCCTTAGTTGATAATGCACTATCAAGCAAATTTCTCCCTTCCAAAATGCATATGAGTCAAAAATGCAAGTTAGCAGCTTCAGGAATATAGTCAAGAGAATGAAAAGATGCTCTACACAGTCCTGATCCGATGACTCAACAAAAATACACACATGCTAGCAAAGGCTCAAACTGATCACCAAATACGAAAATAGGAACATATGAGCAAAGTGAGCAGTTTTAGACAAAAAGCATTCACCATCAAAATAGCACTAAACATGTATAGACAGGAGGTCAAACAAGTGCTAAACATGTATACAAGGTGAACTACCCCTAGCAAAGTTCAATCATCATGCTACAGAATGAAACATATACTTGTGATTTCAGATTTTAATCGGAGTTGCAGCGGTGAAATTACACAAGTTCAAATTTCAGCATGTGATTGCGAGAGGTTGAAGGCTTGTCATTGCCTAACTTCCCAACCGGGCTAAGCCTATGCATATGCAATTAGAAGCTTAAAGCACCGGTTTCGGTCATACACTACACGGCTCAAGTTTAACTCAATGTGCAATGAGAAACAGTCTCGATACTGTGATGTGTTAACAAGCAATCCCATCTCGATCTTTTCTATTCACTTAAAACTTGGTTCAATTTTATGATAGAATATGAACATACCAAGCAAGTGAATGACTCAGAACTAGAGACATAGCAACCTAGCATATATGAAAAGAACGAGTGAATTCAACACATCCTACACATGCTAGTTGCACATCTCAATGGTGAATATTTTCAGTTTTATGTATGTTAAGCAGGTTCACCATTCCGAAAATAGCTCAGCTCACAACATGTATCAGTGATCAGAAAGAGCATAAGCTACAAGTATCATCATATAACATCAGAGCATACTAGATAGAGCATAATCACAAAGCGTGAAGTCCAATTTCTGTAGAGCACAGAGTTGGGAATCCAACGCAAAAAGCGGAAACCAAATCCGAAGTCGAACGAACAAACGGCGGATGAAATAGTGCAGAAACAGCTGCATTGGACGCTGGGGGAGCGTCCGATGTGTTCACGCCGGAGCGTTCGATGTGAACAGGACTGTTCAGAAAACACTACTGTGTAGCCATTGGACGCTGCTACAATAACAGCTCAGCGTCCGATGCCAGCGTCCGATGAGGGGCCGGCGCATCCGATGTGAACAGTAGCGTCTGATGCCCCCGAAACTGTGTTGTTCATCCGCCAATACAACTCGATCTCCCTCAAATCAAAAGCTCTAAAGCTCAAACTTGTTGTGAGGGGTCACAAGGATGTTAGTGAGCTACTCCTAAGGGATCATGGCTCGAACCTAACTCCAAATCGATGAACCAAAAGATTTCGGGGCAAAGGAGCAAGAACGTGATCCAAAATGAAATCCGCCCGATCTACTAGCTCGTGAGGAATTAGAGAAAACCCTTCGGTAGAAAGATGTCTCTTACGAAGCTCTAGAAGATGGTTCAAACGGATTTGCGGATCTTCCCTCGAAACAAGAAATCTCGTGAAGATCGAAAGAGGGGAAAACGTGCAACACGAAGAACAAAATCGCAAGACAAATTAAAGCACGAATTTGATCCTTGGATTCAGCGGAATGGATGATTGATTAAGCTCTCGGTGTCAGGCTACAAGCCACTCCTAGCAACACAAAGCTTGGATGGCGAAAAGCTCAAGAACAAGAGCCAACTCTCCTCTAACCCTAGCCTTCTCTCACAAAAACAAAATGAGAGAGACACCATCCAAGGATAGCTGCCCTAGCAGCCCCTTCACATATATATAGGCGCACGTCCGAAGACCAAAATGCCCTCACATGAAACACTCAACCCAAATACCCCCCAGGGGTAAAACTGTCCAACCCTAGCAGTTTTCATCCGACGGCCACGCCCGCTCATCCGGTAGCTTCGCCTCGACGCGACCTCCCTGATGCCGCTACGTGCCGTCATGTCGACCACCGCGCCTTCCTCGTGGATAGCTTCGCCGCCTCGCCAGCCTCTCCACGCCGCCACGTGTTGACCGTCCTTTTGGACCTTCCCCCGGTTTTGAGGCACAAACCGGGAAACCTGCCAGCCCAAGTTTTGAGGCCCAAACCTGGAAACCATCCACCCCGAGTTTTGAGGCCCAAACTCAGAAACCCGCCACCCGAGTTTTGAGGCCCAAACTCAGAAACCGTCGATGGTATCTTTTTGAGGCTCAGCTACTGAACCCGCACTGTAGACGGGATGTGGTTCGCACACCCCGACCACCAGCACCGATGTCGATGCATGTCCAGCCTCCACGCCGGGCACAATGCCTTCGCCTTCCTTCTTGACTTGGCCGACGGCACTTGCGCCGCACGCAAGCCCGTGTCCGACCTCCCGCCAAGTGCCACGACGCCATCGTCTTCCTCCCGACTCGGCCGATGCATCGCACATCCCCATGTGCTCCTGCTCGCCGATGCCACGTGCCAGCTACCATAGCTGGTCCTCTGGCCCTCTGGTCCGTCAGTCCAAGCCTCACGTCCGCCCTTCACCGCTCTAGGTACATCAGCGTGGCACGTCCGCCGCACGGCACGCCCATCCTTCACCGCTCCCGGTCCGTCGGCACGGCACGTCTCTACTTGACCTTCACTAGCCATCGACCACTGTATCTGAGCTCAACACCTGCACATCAACACAGCCAAGAGACACATGTTGCACACGCACACCAACACAGAAACACCACAACTCAATGCCACTGGTTAGTCATAAGCATGAAGCACATAGCGAGATAATGACTCAACCGGGAAAAGCCTCAAACCTTCCTCATCAAAGTCAATCATTCATCATATATGTTCTCAATCTCCCCCTTGATGAATGCATTGACTAACAATAAAACCAAAAAGGAAGGGTTTGAAGGCAAACCTCATTCAAGTGCCCAAAAGCCAATAAAAAGCAAACACAATGCCACTTGAGATGAGGAAGGATCATGAAAAACTCCAAATAAAAGCTCTCGGTCCCGAAAGAAACGGGAAAAGCGGGCAAAGCCTCCACACAGCCGAAGAGTCAAGATAAAACAAGAGTTTCATGAATCCCAAAAGGCACTCAAAAACCAATCTCAAATAAATTGTCAAACTATCATCCCAAAAGAAACCAAGGTACTTATCCACTTGAGTTTTGAAATTTCACTTGTGAATCCCAAAAGGCACTCAAAAACCAATCTCAAATAAATTGTCAAACAATCATCACAAAAGAAACCAAGGTACTTATCCACTTGAGTTTCGAAATTTCACTTAGGTTTCTAAATTTCTCCCCCTTGATGATTGAATTGACAAAAAATAGGCACAGGAGATGGTTTGAGATACCAAAACCGAAAACTTGGTCCCCAAAGATATGGGCAACGGCTCAACGCAACCAAGCAAAATCTGAGCAAAAACTCCACAAAAGAGTGAAAACTCAGACAAGGAGCAAAAGACTTGGTTCCCAAAGACATGGGCAACGGCTCGACGCAACCAAGTCAAAAATGAGCTAGTCCTCAAGAAGAGGCAGAAAAGGCTCAACACCACTAGCTCAAGGCTCGATACCAATTGAGGCTGAAACAATGCATTAGAATGCAAAAACTGCTAGTCCCTCAAGATAGAGGCACAGAGGCTCAACACAACTAGCAGAAAATTCGATACCAATCACAAACAGCCAAATATTGGTGAAAACAGCTAGTTCCTCAAAACAGAGGCAAAACGGCTTGACACAACTAGCTGAAGGCTCCATCCCAATCAAAAATGAAGGACCGAAAGTGCTACCAGAAAGCGACCAGAGGGGGGGGTGAATGGGAGCTTTAAAATTCTTTTCAGAAACTTTAAGCCACTATCCCGAAAATCAACCCCAAGAGCAAAACCGATGCGCGTGATGTCCACGACCCAAGAGAGTGGGTGGATGTTCCCTAGGAACACAGCGGGACACCACAAAAATTCCCTCGCCCAAGTTCACGCAGGTCAACTAGTGACAGGATGAACTTTGGGTAACACGGAAAATCCAACGCAAAAACCCAAAACCAAATCCAACGCAAGTTTGCTATTTTGCAAGACGGGAAGCACGATCTCTGTAGAGCACCAAGTCGGAAATCCAACGCAAAAACCCAAAACCAAATCCGAAGTCGAACAATCAAACTGCGGATGAAATAGTGCAGAAACAGCACTGACCGGACTCCGCCTGCGTCCGGTCAAGAAGCACCGGACGGGTCCTGTCAGCCAAGACTCGTTTTGGAACCTCTCTGTTCCTGACCGGACTCACTGACGACTAGCGTCCGGTCGTGAATCGAGCGTCCGGTCAGCTGAGACAAAACAGATGAACAGTAAGACCGACGAGTCCGGTCAAACAAGGGAGCTAGCGTCCGGTCAAATCACAGAAGAACACACTGAACATTCAACGACCGGACGCATGGGGTCAGCGTCCGGTCAGCCCGTGCTCAGCGTCCGGTCACCGCCCACAGTTCGTTCACCGATTCGATTCAAACTCTCCCAACACGAAACCTCTAGGGTTCAAACTTGGAGAGATGAGTCACAAGGAGGATAGTGAGCTATCTCTAAGAGATCATGGCTCGAACCTATCTCCGAATCGATGAATTGGAGGAATTTGGGTCAAAGGAGCAAAACTTGATCCAAAACGAAAATCGACCGATCTACTAGCTCGTGAGGTTAGAGATGATTTCCTTCAGTGGAAAGAAGTGCCTCACGATCTAGAACAACTTGGTTCAAACGGATTTGCAAAAGACTCATAGAGCAAAGAGATCGATCGACGGGAAAAACGTGGAGAAAAGCAACCCGCGAAGAACACGAACAAAACGCGAATCACAACCACGAATTTGCAACCGTGTGGCTACCACATGCTACAATAGTGAGATTACGGTCTCACTTCCTCAAAATCTCACGAGCACAGAGGTATTGTTCTCTTCTCTGTGGATCTCAGTTCGCTACAGCAGGGAATGGGAGAGCAGGAAACCCTAGGTGAAAAATAGCAAATGACTGAGATAGTTTGGGAGGTGGGTGTCTCCCCCTACTTATCCTAATTCTAATTCCCACTCTACCCCTAGTTATTTACAGAGTAACCCAACCAAACCCAAAGGCTATCCTGGACCAACTCGTGGTAGATGCTGATCTGACGGCCACGCCCGCACAACTGGTAGCGTTGCCTCGACGCAACCTCACAGATTGCCGTCACGTGCCGCCTCCGCTCTGCTTGTCCTTCTCATGGACTCCGTCCCCCGGTTTTGTAGCCGAAATCGGGAAACCAGGCCTTCATGTCCATCCCTCGGTTTTGTGGCCCAAACCGGGAAACCAGCCGCCCATCGCCTGAGTTTTGTGGCCCAAACTCAGAAACCTGCCAGCACCCAGGTTTTGAGGCCCAAACCTGGAAACCGTCCTCAGCCCGAGTTTTGTGGCCCAAACTCGGCAAACCCGCAGCAACCAGGTTTTGTGGCCCAAACCTGGAATCCGTCCACCCGGTGGTTTTTCTGTGGCTCAACCACCAAACCGGAGCTGTAGAGAGGATGCACCGCCCGTGCACCCCGTCCACCGACACGTGTCTCCAGGTCCTCGACCCGAGCAACACCATGTCCCGCAAGTCTTCGCTCGTCGCTGTCCCAGGCTGTCAGCCACCACAGCTGATCCTCAGGCCACCGGTTTCACAGTCCAAGCCTCATGTCCGTCCTTCACCGCTCCCGGTCCATCGGCACAGCACGTCTCTACTTGACCTTCACCTTGCCCTCGATCACTGTCTCCGTGCTCGACACCTACACAACACAAGCCAAAGAACATGCGATCAAACCCGTTGACAATCACTCATCACTCGAGACTCGGCATACACCCATGTATCCGCAGAAAATACCAAGCAAAAACTGCTAGTCCCTCAAGATAGAGGCATAACAGCTCAACACGACTAGCAGGCTCGATACCGACTGAGAAAACACAAAAAGAAGCTCAAAACCACATGGAGCACAAACATTCGGAGCACGCGGAGAAGTTGCAAAACAAAACAACTCCCCCTAAAAGCAAGCCTATACACAAAAGCTATGCAACAAAGCTCATGACACCAATTACACTCCATACAAAAAGATGGATACCAATTGAAACACATTAAAGAGCTATACCAATTGAAGGACATAAAAGAGCTAAAACTCCCCCTAGCTCAAAGCTCTCCCCAAAATGCATGACTCTCCCCTTTGTGCCAACACTCAAACTCCCCCTTGCAAACAGCTTCTCCCCCTTGACAAAAGGGAACATGCTGAGGGGTTCTGACATTTTTCAACAAAGTTGTCCCAAACACAAGACAAGTCATCAACCAAATGCATATTGGGGTATCATATGGTGTATCGGAGCTGGGGGTATGTACACTAAGCTAAAAATGCATGATATGCACAATGCAACAGCTTCAAGTGTATAGCAATCAGAATGAAAAGATGCTCAAAAGGGTGCTGCCCTGAAAGTGTAGCAATCAATACAAATGCTAGCAAAGGCTCAAACTGATCAAATGAATACGAAATATGAACAAGTGAGCATATGAGCAGTTTTAAGCCATTTGAAAAGGAGTTCACCACTAAAATAGCACTTAGCATGAATAGACAGGAAATTAATCAAGTGCTAACTCAAGTATAGAAGGTGAACTACCACTAGCAAAGTTCAATCATCATGCCATAGAATGAAGCATAGACTTGTGTTATTTTCAAATTTTATCAAAGATTGTAGCGGTATTAACACAAGTTCATATTAAAGCATGTGATTGCGAGAGGTTGAAAACGTGGTCATTGCCTAACTTTTCAACCGGGCTAAGCCTATGCAAGAAAAGCAATCAGAAGCTTAAAGCACCGGTTTCGGTCTTACACTACACGGCTCAAGTTTAACTCAATTGTGCAATGAGAAACAGTCTCGATATCGTGATGTGTTGACACATGCAATCCCATCTTGATCTTTTCAATTCACTAATACTTGGATCAAATTTTAAGCACAAGATAACTATGAACAATCCAAGCAAGTGAATGACTCAGTGCAAGAGACATAGCAACCTAGCATACAAAAGATAGCACAAGTGATCTCAACACATCCTACCCATGCTAGTTGCCAATCTCAATGGTGAACAAATTAAAGGTTTCATAGTTGATTAATCAAGTTCACCATTTGCAAAAATAGCTCAGCTCATAACATGTATCAAGTGATCAAAAAGAGCCTAAGCTACAAGCACCATCATGAATAAACAGGGCATACAAAAAAGAGCATAGTCTCATTTTCATTACTATATACATGAACCTCTAAAATGCAAAATGTACATGATGAAATGCATGCAAAAGCTAGTCTATCAAAGACAAAGCAAAACTAGCCTAAAAAGGAAAACCCAAAACAAAAGGGTATCGGAGAAGTCCAACTAAGATACAACAAACAAAATGCTTTCCCAACTAAAAGGGAAACACACACCAAAACCACAAGAAAAGAGCCAAGAAAAGCTCAAGCGAACAGCCAGCAAAATCTTCATCAGAAAGACCACACAACAGAAAAAGGTTGAAGAAGAAGAGTACCAAAACCCGAACTCAAAAGTGTGTCGGAGGTACCTCATGAAGCGCATGACCACCTGCTGGTGTGATACCCGAGGGGACGCCTGAAACTGCTGAAATCTTTGGGGCACCTGCCTCGCCGAAGTCGTCTCCCCCTCTCCTGATGCTGTCGCTCCCACAGGTGCAGCTAGTGCTCGCCGGAGAGCTGCTCGAACGGAACCCCAAGTCATGGAAGAAGTGGAATCGGGTCCGTGAGCTGAAATGCTCTCTCTAGGCTCCTGTTTTCCTACACACTCAAAAGCAGAAGAAAACACAAGGCATTGTCTCGTCCAGTGTGACCTCAAGGTCTCCACAAAGCAGTTAGTCACATAATAAGCATAAGGTGAACACTCAACAAAAGAGGCCTACCTATGAATGATACCGCAAGGAGAACTAAACTCAAACTAGTCAAGACTACCATGCAATAGGATAAAGCATTGTATAGCAAAATGCAACCTAAAGACATGATCAACCCAAACACAGCCTAAACCTCAACACATGCTACAATGCAAGATAATGATAGCAAAAGATCCAAAAGCATGTAACATGATAAAATTGTGGAAAGGCTAGTGCTCAAACTAATCATATCAACAGGATACATGTAGCTAACCAAAACTAGCACCTGAAAAGTGACACCTAATGAACATCATACCTCTACAAGTAAAGCTCATGGAGAAATATGATAAAGCATGGCATAATGTTCATGAGGATCACCAACTAGCATGAAAAGTGGAATAGCCACCAAAACTATACACAAAGCTAGCATGACATGATATACAAGGGATAGCACATGCTAGACTAAACAAAACATGATACAAAAGAAAATGTACATGCACATACTATACAAGTGAGCACATGAAAGACCATCTCATACCACAAGACATAGATCATGGATGTACAAGGTATGACTGTATATGAAAGCTCACCAGATAACAAAAGCCTCTTTGGAGGCAATTTTAAGCGGGGTGTAGAGAACCATCAAATCTTGGTCATATCTAAAAGACCAAGTCCCATCAGGCGCATGTTCTCCACCCCGCGTCCTCATATCTACACACAAGAGGATAAAATAACCCGAGTCTTGGATCCCAAAGGGTTAGCAAGCATGTACTTGGGAACCCAAGACTTGGTCACAAATCTCAACTTATCATGTGGGTTAGCATGATGCAAAAGTTGGTTCAAATGCAATTTTGAAACGCCCTTGGAAGCATTCCTCAAAAGGACAACTCGAGGAGAAGAACGAGTTGTACCACGGGAAAAGAGGCAAACATCTTCCAAGGCTTTTTGAGAAGAACCAATAGAAGCACCATGAGAAGCATGACGTGGACCAACACAAGAAGCACTAAAGGCATGTCCACGACCATGACCTAACTCACTGGAAAAGGAGTCATAAAACCCATCAACAAAGAGGGGCTTCTTACTAGGAGCACAAGCGTTCATACCATGGGAAGGGCTATGAACCACCGTCTTCCTAGAAGAGCGAGCTTGGCACAAATGTTTGGCACGCCGATAGCAAAATCTTTCTTGATGCCCATCTTTCTCACAGAAAGAGCAATGGTACAAAGGCCTACTGGAAGCCACACCATTCTTGGACAAGTGAGAAGTCCCTTGGGTCTTAGAACAAGAAGCATCAACAATCAACTTGGTGCCAACACTAGGAGCACACGTGCCATGGGAAAGGGTACGTGGCTTCCTAAAAGCCTTAGCTCGAATACGCCGCTCGTGTTTGACATGGCGGAAACAAAAATCGAATGAGTGTCCATCCTTCTTGCAAAAGGTGCAATGGAAAACCAGATTAGGAGCACGAGTCCCATAAATGTGAGAAGCACCCTTGTCAAGAGATGTCCCTTGGACATCACTCGAAGAAACAACAAAGTTAGGAGTAGTTATGAAAGAGCTATCCGAAACCTTGGCACAAGTGCTACCATCAAAAGACTCATGCGCAACACAAGAACTCAACTCTGGTTGCAAAGATACAGACTTGGAAACACCAACATTAGAGTTGCAGGAAATGCGTGACTCAAAAGACTTAGCACAAAGACTCTTGCATCTTTTAGCTAAAACCTCATTCTCAAACATGAGGCGATCACAAGTACCACACGGAGCATTTTTAAGATTTTCCATCTCCTCTCTAATGCACTCGGCATATGTGGTACGCAAGAGTTCAATTTCTTTTTCAAGGTTGGCACTCATATCATTGTGCTCAACCAACTTGGCACTCATATCATCGCGCAAAACCCTCAAAGCCAAAACCTCCTTTTCCAAATCAATGCATGAAGTGCAAATGAAATCGGTGGAAGAAACATCACCATTCACATCAAGCAAAGAATCATGAATAGCACTAGAGGCATGGCAAGCATTTTTATTCGAAAAACATGAGCTACAAGGCCAAGCATTTATCTCATCAATTTCAGCCCTAGCATGCTCAAGTTCATCTACACATGTGGTGTGAGTCAATTTTAGTTCATTAATTTCAGCATGCAAAGACTCACATGAAACACATGGTGCAACACCTTTTGACCTAAGCAAGGCTATTTCAGATTTAGCACGAACAAGATCCTTGCGCAAGTCAAATCAAACAAGACATGGTATGGAAGCATTTGATTTCAACATATCATTCTCAGATTTGAAACTAGCAAGAGAAAAACATAGCTCATCATTCTTCCTAACCATGTCACTACAAGAGGTGCAAGGTAAAGATGCACTAGACTTCCAATGAAAAAGGCCACATTTTAACCTAGTGATGGAGCATTTCAACATCTTGATCTTTCTATGCAAGGTATCACAAAGCTCATCATATCTCAAGTTATCATCACAACAAGCTTCAAATTGTTGGGATAAAATCCCAAGACAAGCAGCAAGAATACCTTTCTTGGCCTTGCCAAGTTCGCGTATACGATCCTCCGTCGAGTGCTCATCATCTCCTAGGTAGCCCAGCAAAGCATCCACCTCGCGTTCTGCCTCAAGAGCCGTACTCCTCCTTCTTGCCAAAATGTCGTCCTCGGTCGCATGTCCAATACTCAAACCTAAGGACAAAGACACACTGGAAGAAGAACTTGGTGCCATCTCGAAAAGCACCGTTAGTGTTAGCCAAAACACAAGCTCAACACCTCGACAAGCAAAGTCGGAAACACAACTGCTCTCAAAAGGTCGCCTTCATGGATCCAGAACCGGTTAAGGTAGAGAGATCCTTAACTGCCTCCGATACCAATTGAAGGACCGAAAGTGCTACCAGAAAGCGACCAGAGGGGGGGTGAATGGGAGCCTCAAAATTTCTTTCGAAATGTTTAGGCCTTTGTCCGAGAAAATCAACCCCAAGAGAAAAGCCGACACGTGTAATGTCCACGATCCAAGAGAATAGGTGGATGTTCCCTAGGAACACAGCGGGACACCACAAGAACTCCCTTGCCCAAATTCATGCGAGTCAACTAGTGACAAGATGGACTTTGGGTAACCTCAACCTCCCCCGAGCAACGCGAGGGGGATTCAGGCGTTTTCGCAAAGCGTGAAGTCCAATTTCTGTAGAGCACAGAGTTGGGAATCCAACGCAAAAAGCGGAAACCAAATCCGAAGTCGAACGAACAAACGGCAGATGAAACAGTGCAGAAACAGCTGCATCGGACGCTGGGGGAGCGTCCGATGTGTTCACGCCGGAGCGTTCGATGTGAACAGGACTATTCAGAAAACCCTACTGTGTAGCCATCGGACGCTGCTACAGTAACAGCTCAGCGTCCGATGCTAGCGTCCGATGAGGGGCCGGCGCGTCCAATGTGAACAGTAGCATCCGATGCCCTGACACCTGACGCGTCCGATGCAAAATGAGGGTTTCTGGTACCTCACTACATGACCATCGGACGCTGCACTGTAGCGTCCGATGCCAGCATCCAATGCCCCTTCACAAGCATAGAAATTGACATGTGGCAACGGCGCGTCCGATGCTACTCGGGTCAGCGTCCGATGCCAAGAACACGAGCGTCTGATGCCCCCGAAACTGTGCTGTTCATCCGCCGATTCAACTCGATCTCCCTCAAATCAAAAGCTCTAAGGCTCAAACTTGTTGTGAGGGGTCACAAGGATGTTAGTGAGCTACTCCTAAGAGATCATGGCTCGAACCTAACTCCAAATCGATGAACCAAAAGATTTCGGTGCAAAGGAGCAAGAACGTGATCCAAAATGAAATCCGCCTGATCTACTAGCTCGTGAGGAATTAGAGAAAACCCTTTCGTAGAAAGATGTCTCTTACGAAGCTCTAGAAGATGGTTCAAACGGATTTGCGGATCTTCCCTCGAAACAAGAAATCTCGTGAAGATCGAAAGAGGGGAAAACGTGCAACACGAAGAACAAAATCGCAAGACAAATTAAAGCACGAATTTGATCCTTGGATTCAGCGGAATGGATAAATGATTAAGCTCTCGATGTCGGGCTACAAGCCACTCCTAGCAACACAAAGCTTGGATGGCGAACAGCTCAAGAACAAGAGCCAACTCTCCTCTAACCCTAGCCTTCTCTCACAAAAACAAAATGAGAGAGACACCGTCCAAGGATAGCTGCCCTAGCAGTCCCTTCTCATATATATAGGTGCACGTCCAAAGACCAAAACGCCCTCACATGAAACACTCAACCCAAATACCCCCCAGGGGTAAAACTGTCCAACCCTAGCAGTTTTCATCCGACGGCCACGCCCGCTCATCCGGTAGCTTCGCCTCGATACGACCTCCCTGATGCCGCTACGTGCCGTCATGTCGACCACCGCGCCTTCCTCGTGGATAGCTTCGCCGCCTCGCCAGCCTCTCCACGCTGCCACATGTCGACCGTCCTTTTGGACCATCCCCCGGTTTTGAGGCCCAAACCGGGAAACCTGCCAGCCTAGGTTTTGAGGCCCAAACCTGGAAACCGTCCACCCCGAGTTTTGAGGCCCGAACTCGGAAACCCGCCACCCAAGTTTTGAGGCCCAAACTCGGAAACCGTTGATGGTAGCTTTTTGAGGCTCAGCTACCGAACCCGCACCGTGGACGAGATGTGGTTCGCACACCCCGACCACCGGCACCGATGCCGATGCATGTCCAGCCTCCACACCGGGCACAACACCTTCGCCTTCCTTCTTGACTTGGCCGACGGCACTTGCGCCGCACGCAAGCCCGTGTCCGACCTCCCGCCAAGTGCCACGACGCCATCGTCTTCTTCCAGACTCGGCCGATGCATCGCACATCCCCATGTGCTCCTGCTCGCCGATGCCACGTGCCAGCTACCACAGCTGGTCCTCTAGCCCTTTGGTCCGTCAGTCCAAGCCTCACGTCCGCCCTTCACCGCTCTGGGTACATCGGCATGGAACGTTCGCCGCACGGCACGCCCATCCTTCACCGCTCCCGGTCCGTCGGCACGGCACGTCTCTACTTGACCTTCACCTAGCCATCGACCACTGTATCTGAGCTCAACACCTGCACATCAACACAGCCAAGAGACACATGTTGCTCACGCACACCAACACAGAAACACCACAACTCAACGCCACCATTTAGTCATAAGCATTAAGCACATAGCGAGATAATGACTCAACCGGGAAAAGCCTCAAACCTTCCTCATCAAAGTCAATCATTCATCAAATATGTTCTCAGATATCATCCACGTAAATCTGGACCAAGAGTGTCATTGCCTTGTTTGAGGAGAAAAAGCGTTTTATCCACACATCCCATTTTAAAACCCTTAGCAAGCAAAAAGGTTTTCAACCTATCATACCAGGCTCTAGGGGCTTGTTTCAAACCATATAAAGCTTTGTGAAGTTTGAAAACATGGTTTGGAAACTTGGGATTTTCAAAACCAGGGGTTGTTTCACATACACCTCTTCTTCTATGTAGCCGTTTAAGAAGGCACTCTTGACATCCATTTGAAAAAGTTTAAACCCTTTGGATGAAGCAAAAGCCAAGAGTATCCTAATTGCCTCCAAACGAGCTACAGGAACAAAAGTCTCCTCATAGTCTATCCCCTCCTTCTGACTATACCCCTGGGCTACAAGTCTGGCCTTGTTTCTCACAATATGGCCATCCTCTCCTTGTTTGTTTTTGAAAACCCATTTTGTACCAATAGGGTGACACTCAGGAGGAGGTGGAACCAAAAGCCAAACCTGATTTCTTTCAAAATTTTCTAACTCCTCATGCATGGCATTGACCTAATCCGGATCAGATAAAGCGTGTCCAACATCTCGGGGTTCAAAATCAGCAACAAATGCAGAATGAGCAAAGTGAGAGATTTGTTGTGACCTTGACCGAGTGACACGTTCACTGATGCTGCCGATCATCTGTTGAGGCGGGTGTTGGCGCTGGATGTGTCGTGGTGCCTCTTGAGCTGAAGAAATCTCCCCCTCAATAGCAGCTGGTGCCTCCTCGGGTACAAAAGGTACCGCTCGAGGTGGCGGATCCCACGGCCCCCAAGTAGTCGAAGAAGAAGGGTCGGGGCCGTGAGTGGTAGTAGAGGCCGCTCTTTGCGACATAGCAGGTGGAGGTGGTGCTGGATCATCCATCCCTTCAGCACCCTTGTCCTCGTCATCAAAAAGAGGTTCGCCAACCTCATGATCACCTGCACGCTCAAATCTAGAGGAAGGACAAACCATGGTCTCATCGAAGGTGACATCGGATGTCTCCATGACTCGGTTAGTATCAAGGTTAAGTACACGATATGCACGAGTATGAGTGCCATAACCCAAAAATACACCGTCAGAAGAACGAGACTCAAATTTGTCTAGGTTGCCTTTCTTGAGTATAAAACAGTGGCAACCAAAAACTCTAAAATAACTCACTTTGGGCTGTTTTCCAAAACGCAACTCATAAGAAGTCTTTTTCAAGAAAGCTCGGAGAAAAATGCGATTGGAAATATAGCATGCAGTATTCATAGCCTCGGCCCAATACCGCCTAGGAGTCCTATGCTCATCGAGCATTGTCCTGGCCATCTCTACAAGGGTCCGATTTTTCCTCTCTACAACACCATTTTATGGCAGTGTGTAGGGGAAGAAAACTGATGCTCCAAACCCAAAGAGTTACAAAACTTCTCAAAATCTGGGTTCTTAAACTCGAAACCATTATCACTACGGATAGCTCGCATCGAGTTCAAAGGGAACTCGTTCTGAAGACGCAAAATTAGATTGCGAGCAAAAGAGAAAGTCTCAGTCTTCTCAATCAAAAAGAAGACCCACGAATATCTCGAAAAGTCATCAACAACAACAAGCACATACCACTTCCCCCCAACCGAGCTCACCCGAGCTGGACCGACAAGGTCCATGTGTAAAAGCTCTCCAGGGCGCTTAGTCATGACCTGAGTCACTGGATGGTGGGGAGCGGCAACCATCTTCCCATGTCTACAAGAATGGCAGACAAGATCCTTCTCCATGCACAACTTGGGCAATCCTCGGATTAAGCCAAGTGAGCTAAGCCTTGCAAGCAAGTCGAAGCTCAGGTGACCGAGTCTCCTATGCCACTTCCAAAGATCAGAGGAGGAAGGACCAGCCACAAGACAACGAGAAATCCCAAATGACTCCGAGAAATTCACACAAAAGACTTTCCCAAAGGGCGAAATCAAACAAACAAGATTGCCCTGGGGATCTAAAATACGACTGAGATTCGGTTTAAAACGAATCTCATAGTCATCGTCAAAGAGTTGCGAAACAGAAAGAAGGTTAAAATGCAAGTTAGAAACAAGAGCAACATCACGCAACACAAAGTGCTCATTAACTCGCACCGACCCACGAGACAACACTTTACCTTTGCTATTGTCGCCGAAGGTGATAAACTCCTTTCCGGCGACTGGACTAAGACTGGAGAACCACTTGGCATTTCTGGTCATGTGCCTCGAACAACCGGAATCCACCAACCAAATGTCCTCCAATCGTTTTACCTACATCAATAAAAAACATAGGGTGAGCATACGGTCCAACACTGGGGTGAGTGAAATAGGAAGAATACCAGTGTTGGGCCGGCTGCTCAAAAGAACAGTTAGTAGAAAAACCATTCCTACCACGCCTACGGGGAAAGCGATCACCAAGCACAGGAAAACGTGGTCCGCTAAGAGAAGAGCGTCCATCGCGATACTCAAAACGCGGTGGTGGGAAACGCTCAACAAAGCCACCGCCACAGGGTCCATATCCTGCAAAGCCAGGATCCCACCGGGCAACACCTCCATGAGGCCTAGGACCTTGAGGCATTGGACCTCTAGGCCTAGCAGCTCTCCTCTGAACATTCGGCACATGTACATCATGGAAAGGATGGTACATGTCCGCATTGCTCATCTCCCTGGCACGGCGCTCCTCTCTCTTGCGCCGAAAGCAAAACTCCCTCAAATGTCCATATCTCCCACAGTGCTCACAAAGGTACCTCACCGCTCTCATAGGGGGTTGTTGGTACTCATGGTAGTGGGTGTGGATCACTTTTCCTTTCTGTGGCATAAGCTCCTCTTGAATAGGTGGCATGGTGTCTAGCTTGTTCTTGAGGTGGTTTGGTTTTGGAGCCCATGTCTGTTTCCTGGGTGGAGCTCTCGGAGGTTCCTCATACACTCCATCTTTGGTGCTAGGCTTGAGGGGCTCTTTGGGTGGAATCTTGGTAAGCTTGGGAGTAGTGGTGGAGTTAGGCTTCTCACTCGGGTTAAGACCACTCGACTCTCCAATCTTCCCAAAAGAGGTAGTACACTCAACACCCTGAGCAAAGCCTACACCAGGACCTCCAGCAGCATGCTTAAACTGAGAGATCATCATCCCAAGCTGCGGCTCACCACAAGACACCCATGACAAGATGGTCTGAAGGTATGTGTTTTCTTCCTCGGTTTGCATCTTGTCATGCTTCACATTTGCTATCTCCATCTCCAAGCCCTCACACAAAGCACACCTAGCCACACAAGTGCTACCCGAGCTGGCCTTCTCAAGAGACACAATCTTGGCATTCTTCTCTGCCAACTCGGATTGCAAACCTGCAAAAGACTTGCATGCACCTATGTAACACCCCGGATTTTTAATTAATTAAAAATAAATTAGAAAATGGCCAAAACCCTAGATGGAGGAAAATTCTAGCCAGATGTTTGTTGCATTCATGCTGTTGCACAGTTTTATTGGGTGAAAAAGAATTTTTGTTAAACCCGAATAGGGCGAATCGAATTTATTCTATTTCAAAATTAAATAAAAAGGTTTACAAAATTTTACAAATTCAAAGTCAAAATTTTATTTGCAAAAGCCTAGGGAAAATATTTTGAAATTTTGCAAAAGTCATTTGATTTCAAACTGATTTGAAATTGGATTTCAAATGGTTTTATAAAGTTTGAAAAAGAAAAAGAAAAGGGCAGGGACTGGACTCAAACCCCTCACCCTTTTCCCTTGCTTCCGGCCCATTCCTCCCTCATGGCCCAGCTCCCTCCACTCCCCACTCCGCTCCCGGCCCGCCTCCCCCCGGCGCTCGGCTTTCCCCCCCCCCCCCCCCCCCCCCGCTCCTGCCCCAGCTAGCCGGCCCGCACTCCCTTTCCCACCGCGCGCGCCTGGGCCAAGCCCAAACCCCTCTCAGCGTCGGCTGCCCTCTCCCACCTCGCTCGCCTTTCGCTTGGGCCGAGCCCACTGCAATGGGCCCCGCCTCTCCTTCCCTTGCAGACGCTGACGAGTGGGTCCCCGTCGTCAGCTCCTTCCTCGTTTCCATCTCGTCCCCGAGACACCCCACAGCGCCGCCTTCAACCACTTCTCCGAGGATTCCTCCCATCTCTCCTCTCGATCTACTACCCGCACGCCAGCCGCCACCTCTCGTCGCCTACAAGTACCCCTCCCTACGCCGCCACCACCCCTCTGAGAAACACCATGTCTCCTTTTCTCTCCCGTGCCTGCAGCGCCACCACCCGCCGCCGCCATAGCCGAGCTTAACACAAGCTAGACATCTCCCTGCAGCCTCTACCATCGTCCCTCCTCTGCTCTCTATCGATGCCGCATCACCCCACCGCGTCCGATGAACCCTCCATCAGGGAGAATCGACGCCGGAACCTCTACTACCGCGAGTTCGCCAGGAGAGCTCTTGGCCGATCCTTCGCTGCCATCTACATCCCCGACCGAGCTGTCCCCGGCGCAGACAACACCCCTCCTGGAACCATGGTGAGCTCCCCGATCGATCCCACCTAGCCCGGTGATCTCCGCCGTACCCTAGATGCTACCCCGAGGCACGCCGGCGAGGTCTGCTAGCGGCAGCGATGGCGCCGCCGTGTTCCTACTGGCCGCCGCCGCGAGCACGCCACCGGCGTTCGCCTCATCGCCCCAGGGCCGTCCATCTCACGATCGGTGGCCCAGATTAGACCCCCGTGCGAACCGGTATGGACCGGGGTTATTAACCCCGTGGACACGGTCTCCTTTCGCCACGCAAGCTGGTCCACAGCCCGCGTGGTGCACCCGACGAATCACGCCCCGCCACCTGGCGCTGCGTGGCCTCCACGCAAGCAGCTGGCGCGTCTCCTTGGCACTTTTTCGAATGAGCCCTTATTGATTCTCAGATTCAACCCGCACTCCAATTTCCCTATTCACTGAGTCACGGAAACCTTGCATCCTAGCCCCTGTACTTCACGGTAAATGACGCCCAGTCCAACCGTCATTTTCTTTTCTGTTTTATTTATTTAAAATCCGAAAATGAGTTAAAACTATTTACAGTTTTGCCACTCAGATTCAAAAGCCCATAACTTGCCCATTTTAACTCCGTTTTGACCCATTCAACTTGCGTTAGATTCATAATTTCGTTCTCTACGCAGTAGATCTATTAGTTTACTATTTTCGGACTGTTGTTGTATTGTTATTTATTATGCTTTGTTTGGGCCATGTGATGATGCTTGATCCAGCGAGTGCGAGCTACACGGAATCCCAGAATCCAGCCTTCGTCTCCGTTGATTCGACCCAGCCCGAAGGCAAGTGTCCTTGCTCATATTGCTCCTGTATTTATTTTATTTTGAGTTAGAGTAGTTAGATCCAGTAGATGCATGCAGTCTTAAATTGAATCCCATGTTAAGGTTTAGTAGAACTTGTTTATATTATCCTTGTCACCTGGTTTGGGATGGTTTGGGTAGAAGTCATGCTTAGCCCTGCTGTCTTGGGATGGGATGGTGGTTTAATAATAATCTTGATTAATGATCTATGGAATATTTTGGGCTGGTAATGTTGTAGTATGGTGAGTAGGTATATCCGGCAGGATGGACCGTGTGGTGGTTTTGTGCCGTGTGACTCGGCAGCTGCATTTGGTTTTTGGTTCTGGGCTTGTGCTAGATTATCCTGCCTGGATCCCTAGGACCCGGTTCTCGAAGCCTGTAACCCGGCTTAACAGCGCAACCATGAGATCTGGATGGGCTGGACCTGGCTAATTAATTAGTTTCCTTCAAGTTATGCTACACGGGGTTTGTTTAGTGGCTCAAGAGGGGGTCCCTGGGGTCGCTGACTTATGTACGGGGATGAAACCTTAGAGTACGTGTAACACAGGCTTGGAGGGGCTTTGTAAAGGCCTTGCAGTGCAACCTGCTATACACCTCGGCAGTGTTTAGCGTGACGGGATCTGCACGACTCATGGGTAACGATGTGCAACCTCTGCAGAGTGTAAAACTGATATATCAGCCGTGCTCACGGTCACGAGCGGGCTTGGACTTCTTCGAGATTAGTTGGTGGGTTTGTTCTAGTTCGTTAGAGAAGCCTTATGTGGTTATTAGTCTCATATGGCATGGGTACAGAGGCTTCTTCTACGCGGGTTACTGCTTGGTACGGGAGTGACTCCCAGGCTCGGGCGCAGACCTGGTGTTATTACGGAAGGTAGCTCTCTATGTCGTGACGTATGGAACTAATACACATAGGACTCCTTGTAACGGTCTGGTTCGGGTCATCTGATGGACTTCAGGTGTGGTTTGCCTGATGGACTTCAGGTGTGGGTACTTGGTGCGACTCCAAGTGCGGTTGCTTGGTGTGACTCCAAGTGTTGGTTGCTCGGTGTGACTCCGAGTGTGGTTTGCTCGGTGCGACTCCGAGTGTGGTTACTGTTCTGTTGGAGACTGTGGTTATAACCTAGTAAATAGGTGCATAGGATTAATAGGATTAATAGGGTGTGTCGCTTTAGGCGCTTGAGTCAAACAAAGTCAGCCTACCTTTGTTATTAGCCTCATAAGCATGTATTTCCTACACTTGCGGAGTACATTTCGATGTGCTCACCCTTCCTCTTTGAACCCCCTGCTACCCCACCCAGACGTTGGAGTCTACGACGCAGAGCAGGAATACCCCGAAGACGGTGGTTACGACCTCGACAACTTGTACCCAGAAGACGGTGGATACGACCCAGACGACTTGCACTAGGATGGCGCAGCCCCCGGTCGACCTTCCTGTGGAGATGGCGTCCAGTTTCCGCGAGTCTACATTAGAGTTAGACTGAGAGTCTGTACTTTTTCTTTCAGACCCGAGGGTCATTTTTGTAATAATGTACGATATATTAATAAAACATTGTTTTGATATTTACTATGATGTGGATATATGTATGAAAATTGATCCTGGCATACATATATTGTGCTCCAATTTTGTTCTTAAAATTGGGGTGTCACAACCTAGCACTGAGGATCTAGCTCTAAGCTCATCCACTTCTCCAACCAAAGCAACATACTTCCCCCTCAAACTGATAAGGTCAGTCATGTGCTTGGAGCACATCTCACACTCATCCTCCTCAGTCACGACAACGATGGACTTGACAGACTCAAGTTCCTTCACGGTATCCTCCCATTTCTGCCTAAACTCCTTCCGCTCTCTAGCAGCATGCCTAAGCAGCTTATCTTGACTAAGAAGGGTGGCAGTAAGTTTCTCGACCTCAGCAGAAAGCTCATCAGGGGTCTGAGATACCTGGGAGGTGTCGTCGTCGTCGTCGTTCCGAGGGATCTCCTCCAGCTAGCTATCCACCTCCTTGCTGAGGGCCATGGTGCAGAAGCCCTCGTTGTCGGCGAAGAAGCAGAGGCCGTTCAACTTGTCCTCGATCTTCTTCCTCTTCTCGGACTCGTCATCGCTTGAGGAAGCGGAGTCGTCATCCGAGTCGTCGACGTCGCTGAGCATGGCGAAGAAAGCACGCTACTCAGCCTGGGCCTTCTCCAAGTACTTCTTCTTGATGTACTCCTTGTTGAAGCCGCCCTTCCGCTTGTGCTTTGCGGGGACATACTTCTCCTTGTGCTTGCTGAAGTCGTACTTGTGGCCACGATCACCCTTGCCTGCCACTTGCTTGTTCTTCTTTAGGCAGTTGGCAATGAAGTGGTCCGGATCACCACACTCGAAGCACCCAACGCGTCCACCTCCACGACGTCGGTTCATGCGGTTGTTGTGGAACCGTGAGAACCGGTTGGCAAGCAAAGCCAACTCGTCGTCTCCCATGAACTCCAGCTGCTCCTCCGTGACAGAAAGAAGAGAGGATAGTGCAAAGCCTCCAGAGGGGTTAGCAGAAGAGCCAGAAAGCAAAGCCATCGACGGGCTAGAAGGATTTTCATAAGAAGCCCTCGCCATGGCATCGATCCCACTGGACTTGAGCTTACTGAAGAGCTCGTCGTATGTGAGGGTCTCATAGTTAGGTGATTCGATGATCGCCTGAACCTTCAAGTCCCACACCGACCGATCTAGAGTGTGTAAAAGCTTCAAAGCCCTCTCATGATCGTCGAAAGGCAACAGCTCCTTGTTAGCCCTCATCCTGTTGACAATCACCTGAAAGCGAGCGAATAAACTCTCTATGCTGTCGCCAGGCATATGTCGAAAGTTCTCATACTCTCGCTTGTGCGACTCGTAGAGATGGGTTTTGACTTGAGTGGTTCCCTCATGGAAACGCATGAGGGTAGCCCAAATCTCCCGAGCCGTAGCGAGGTGAGAAACACGATCAAACTCTGTCATGCTCAAACATGAGAAAAGAGCATTACGGGCTTGGCTATTGGCATCGTGCTCATCGATCTGATGCTGAGTCACATGAGCAGCCAAGACCACGTAATCGGCAGAGTTGCAAATATCCCAGATGGAAGCACCCAAACTCTGAAGATAGGCCGACATGCGTATCTTCCAATACGCATAGTTCGTCCCATCGAAAAACGACGGTTTGCCCACGCCACGATCCATGTCGCCTTCTGTGGATCTGGAACCGGCTAAGGTGGAAGATCCTTAACCTGCTCCGATACCAACTGAAGGATCAAAAGTACAACCAGAAAGCGACCAGAGGGGGGTGAATGGGAGCTTCAAATTTCTTTTCAGAAACTTGTTGCCACTGTCCTAAGAATCAACCCCAAGAGCAAACCTAGAGCTTGCGAGTGTCCATGACCCTAGATGTAGGGTGGATGCTTCCAAGAAGCACAGCGAGACACTACACAACTCTAGAAACCCAACGCAAAAGCCAGAAATTAAAACCGACAACGGACGAACGAACTGCAGATGAAAACGTGTTGAAGACATAGCATCGGACGCTGGCCTGCGTCCGATGGCCAGGCACTGGACGCGTCCGATGCAAAATGGCCCTTACTGGACTGGCATTGGACGCTGCTACAGTGAAACCCTAGCGTCTGATGCTATACTCCCAGCACGTCTGATGACAACGGACGCTCCGATGGTCAGCGTCCGATGCACCTTCAAAAACGCTGTCAGATGACACGTGGCATCGGTCGCGTCCGCTGATATGAACTCAGCGTCTGATGGTCACAAACAGAGCGTCTGATGCCCCCGATACAACACAGTTCTTCCATGGATTCAACTCGATCTCCTCCGAATCAAAAGCTCTAATGCTTAGACTTGGTATGAGGAGTTCCTAGGAAGTTAGTGAGCTATCCCAAAGAGATCATGGCTCGAACCTAACTCCAAATTGGTGAATTGGAAGAATTCAGGGCAAGGGAGACAAAACTCGATTCGAAACGAAAATCGACCGATCTACTAGTTCGTGAGATTAGAGATAAATTCCTTCGGGGGAAAGAAGTGCCTCACGATCTAGAACAACTCTGTTCAAACGGAATCGCAAAAGATGCACTGAGTAAAGAGATCGATCAACGGGGAAATCGTGGAGAAAAACAACCCGCGAAGAACAACACCAAAACGCGAATCACAACCATGAATTTGCAACCGTGTGGCTACCACACACTACAACAGTGAGATTACGGTCTCACTTTCTCAAAATCTCACGAATACAGAGGTATGATTGTCTTCTCTGTGGATCTCAGTTTGCTACAGCAGGAGTGTGGGAGAGCAGGAAACCCTAGAAAGCAAATAGCAAATGACTGACATAAATTGGGAGGTGGGTGTCTCCCCCTACGTATCCTAATTCTAATTCCCACTCTACCCCTAGTTATTTATAGAGCGAACCAGCTAAACCCTAAGGTTATTCTGGACCAACTCGTGGTAGGTGGTGATCTGACGGTGTCACACCCTGAAAGTTGCATTTCTTAAATTAGAGTTAAAATGATTTATTTATGAATTTTTGTGCTCATAAAATATAAGGAAATAAAAACTTTTCTATAAATTAAAATTTATCCTAGGGTTTAGAAACATGTTTGTGCATTCATGTTGGTGCATTTGAGATTTTGTGGTGTGTGGTTTTGACTAAATTTCAAATTGAGATTAAAGGGTTTTGAAAATAAAGGTTTCTTTTGTTTTTCAAAAATTTTGGAAAAGTAAAGAATTTCAAATCTTTCTGTATGTCTGAAAGATTCAAATCAAAATTCAAAAGGAATTCAAATTTGTTTTGGAAATGTTTTGAGAATCCTTTTGGAAAATCAAATCAGAAAAAGAAAAGCCTTTCTCCCCTCCCTCCATCCATTTTGGCCCGGACGGCCTGTTTCCTCCTCTCCCTTCACTCACCCGCTCGGCCCAGAGACGACCCAGCGTCGGCCTGGTTCCCTCTCCTTGCACTGGCGGCCCGCACCACCCTCTCCCTCCTTTCTCCCGCATCAGGCCGGCCCTCTTTCCCAATCGCGCGGCCCACGTCGATCCGGTCAACCGGCCCAGCTCCCCAACCATGCCGCCAGCCCAGCAGCGCCAAGCGCTTGCAAGCACGCTCGCGCTCCCCTCCCCCGCTGACCTTGAGGCCCACGCGTCAGCCGCCAAAGGTCCTGCACGCTCTCTCCTTCTGTCGCTTACAAGTGGGGTCCACCTGTCATCCCCCTCCTCACGCCGTGCCCGAGTAGGACTCGATCCTGAGCTCGACTCCGCCTCCTCTACGCATCCTCCTTGCCTTCCTGCACAAGCCAGTGCCCCCATAAAACGCCCCCAGAGCCGCCGCCTCTCCTCCTTTTGGAATCACGAACTCTCGTGCCCTATTTCGCCCAAACCGCGAGCGCCGCATCCACCGAGATCCCGCCGCCACCGTCCTTGCTCACCGCCGCTCAACCGTCGCCACGAGGTCCATCCTGAGCTTCGTTTTGATCTCATGAGGTCGTAGAACCCCTCACCCCTCTCTGTTGCCCTCGGTTTCATCTAACGCAAACTCGCCGGACTTGCAGGCTAGCCTCCGCCGCCTCGCCGCTCACCACGCCGTCTAAGAACCCCGGACGGCTTCATCATCGCCCTAGGTGAGATCCTCATAAGCTCCTGATCCCTTATGTACCTTCCCCGTGCCCAACCGAGCATCCTAACCCTAGAACCGTGAAGCGCCACCGTCTCCGGCGATGGCGCCGCCAGGAACCGTCGTCCCCTGCTCCAACTCCGGCGCCAGCACAGCCTCTCCCTCCCCGATCTAATCTGCGCTGTCCGTTCAAGATCTGACGGCCACCATCTCCCTATACCCCTTCGTTGCGATCTTTGCAGAAAACACCTTATAACTTTATAATCATAAACCCGCAGTCCAACCCATCCTATTCATTGAGTCTGCGAAAACTTTCAATCTAGCCCCTGCGCTTTCTCCATAATGAGGCGCAGTCCAGCATATTTTCTATTTTCGTTTTATTTATTTTAAATCTGCAAATTCAAGTTTGGTTTATTTACAAAACTACCACCAGATTCAAAAGCCCATATCTTCTTTGTTTTAACTCCGATTTAGTCCGTTCAACTTGCGTTAGATTCGTTTCGAAAAGTTCTTTCAAAATATATAACTTTCACCACTGTTTTATGTAATTAAAATTTGAGTTAAATCTAATCTAGTAATTAGTGTCTTTAATCTTGTTTAGTTCATATCTTTTCCGTTAAAACTCCGTTTAGCGTGATTTTCGCGTCTGTGTGTTCGTAGCGAATCGTAGATCAGTTTTCAAAACTCTTTATTTATTTATTTATTTATTTATTGGTGTATTGTTCTAATCATAGGCTATGTTTGCTTTGCATGACTGCCTTTGGATGCTTGTGTGGTGTCCTATGATCGTATGTTCAGTCTGTGAGTTTACGTTGGTGATCAAGAGGAAGAGTTAGTGATCAAGAGTTCAAGATCAAGAGTCAACCTTTGGAAATCTACAAGTCAACAGAAGAAGGATCTTGAGTTTAAGGCAAGTATAGCATGGGATCCTCCTTGATGTCCTAATTACCTTAATTCATCATAATTTTCATATTGCATGTGTCTACCTTGATGCCTATATAGACTTATCCTAGATGTTTGATCTTATGCCTTGATAACCATGGGTATGCATTGGATAGCTTGATGCTAGTGCTCAACTCAAACTATGATCATGTAAATTTGTTTTAATGTTATATGTGACATGTTAAAATTTGGCTTTTATAGCAACATGGTTTAGGAACTACTATAAGGGATCACCCGGGACAACAGTGCAACCATGGGAGTTATATGGCTCTGACCTTAGCTCAGTATGAGGACCTTTTCTAGCTTGTTAGTGGTTACCCGAAAGGGCGCATAAGGCGCTTGCCGAGACGGGTATAGTGTGGCTTCTGTCCACGTGTGTATAGGCTGCGTGTTATTGTGCCACCTGGAAGGAGGGCTCTACATCCCCTTGCCTTAAGACCTAGCGGCCCTAACTTGTTAGACGAACTTTTGAAAGGCTGCGCAGTGAACCCTGCCGTGCACCTTGGAAGTGTAGTGTGGGCCTTGCAAACCCCGGCATATGGGAATCGCGACTCATCGGGTAAAGTGTACAACCTCTGCAGAGTGTAAAACTGATATATCAGCCGTGCTCACGGTTACGAGCGGCCTGGAATTCTTATGGTATAGTTGTTGCTATAAATGATGGTAATAATGATGATGATATTTATTCAATGGATACATGTTTATTTGATCATATGTTTAAATTGGGATGGTTATACTTTGATGCTACTTAATGCTAAAATTATGCCAACTAAAAGCTAATGCAGTTAAACCAGTGTCAGCCTTTTGAGCCTCATGAACCCCATGTTATATTTGTTAAGTACGAGATGTACTTATGCTTGTTTTACTTTTCAACACTTTGGAAAAATCCCTGATGGGTACCAGACTGCAATAGTTGGAGAAGTTAGGCTTGTGATCAACCAGTCAGTTGTCCCTGTGAAGTTGGTGTCTCCATCTGAAGATCGGAGTGTCTTTCCGTTGTCTGCTCTTTAAGGTTATGTTCTTTTGTTTTATGTACGTTATATAAGAGCATTGTCTTTCGAAATTACCCTTTATTTGTGGCTATATGTGAGATTTGACTTCCTGGGCTCACATATGGTGTATACCTAGTTTTGTTCTTAAAACCGGGTGTGACAGACGGCCACGCACGCACAACTGGTAGCGTTGCCTCGACGCAACCTCACCAATTGCCGCCACGTGTTGCCTCTGCTCTGCTTGTCCTTTTCACGGACTCCGCCCCCAGTTTTGTCGCCCAAACCGGGAAACCAGCCTTCACGACCAACCTCCGGTTTTGAGGCCCAAACCGGGAAACCAGCCGCCCATCGCCTGAGTTTTGTGGCCCAAACTCAGAAACCCGCCAGCGCCTAGGTTTTGAGGCCCAGACCTGGAAACCGTCCTCAGCCCGAGTTTTGTGGCCCAAACTCGGCAAACCCGCAGCACACAGGTTTTGTGGCCCAAACCTGGAAACCATCCACCGGTGGTTTTTCTGTGGCTCAACCACCAAACCGACGTTGTAGAAGGGATGCACCGCCCGTGCACCCCGTCCACCGACACATGTCCCCAGGTCCTCGACCCGAGCAACACTGTGCCCCGCAAGTCTTCGCTCGTCGCTGTCCCAGGCTGTCAGCCACCACAGCTGATCCTCAGGCCACCGGTCCCTCAGTCCAAGCCTCACGTCTGCCCTTCACCGCTCTCAGTCCATCGGCACGGCACGTCTCTACTTGACCTTCACCTTGCCTTCGATCACTGTATCCGAGCTCGACACCTACACAACACAAGCCAAAGAACATGCGCATCAAACCCGTTGACAATCAATCATCACTCGAGACTCAGCATACACCCATGTATCCGCATCATCTCAAGCAGCAGTTCAAGCTCTCCTTGTTCCGATGGCCGACAATCGTGGGATCAACCTCAACGAGCCTCTTCCTTCTAACGAGTCGATGGCCCTCGTCGTCGCTCATAATAAAGACCTCGTTGTTGTGCCCGAGAAGGAGATCATGCCCGTTGATGACCCAACACCCCTAGCCATGATGCCACTGAAGGGCAAGGAGCCTCAACACCAATCCTTCTATGCCCAAGCCATGGAGGGAGGATCACGTCAAGGAGAGCTCAAGAAGTTCCGCGTCTCCAAGGAAGTCAATCATCTACCCCTAGGACCCAATGAACAGCTCACGGGGTTGAAGACGAACAAGTTTGGAGATCTAACTTGTATGAAGTACACATCCACATCTCGCTATGCCATTACTGGAGTCCAAGCTGAGCCCGGATAGATCCAGGTAGAGCCTCGTAAGGAGAAATCCCCATCCGAAGCCTCTTCTTCCAAGCCTAAACGCAAGAGAGAACCCATGACGAAGTTGGAGGAACAGGTGGACGACCTCATCGATGGCTACATTAGAGACAATAAGCAGGTGGATGCCCTTGCCAAAGCTAACACTCAGCTTAAGCAAGACCTAGCCTCTGTGACAAAGATTTGTGACAGCCTGGTTAGGAGAATGGATAGACAGGAGATTAAGCAAAGCGGTTTAAAGTCTCGTGTAAACATCATATCACGCACCATAGCTAATCACGTCAATTAGAGCGAGAGAGTTATTATTAATAGTATTATGATAAGGCACAAGTGTTAGAGTTAAGAGTCTTAAAGTTTCTTTAAAGAGTGTTTAGTTTGTTTAATTTCAATTGTTTAGTTATTTTGCTTGCTTGTGTAATAAAGTGCTTTATAAGTTATCAATAAAGTTTTGTTTTAGTTATCTACTCTCTCTCTACTTTTGTTTTGGATATGTGTCTTGTCTCCACATGTTGTGCATAAAGGTATAACAGGAACAAGTGTGGGGGAAGGACCTAACCAATAAATGGAAGATCGAACGAAGAATCGCAGGAAAACAAGAATCACTCATTGAGACCACACATGACGAATCACTTTCGTGCGTCTACAGGTCTAGTATGTATCATACCCTCTCTCTATCTTCATATCACCCTCTATTTTTAAATTGAAAACCATTTGACACAAGATTTATGAGTCCCGAATTAAACTTGATAATAACTTGAGATAGCTCATATGATCTATTCTTAGAATCTCTTGTTACTGTTGGGAATAATTAATTGCTTGTCATAATACCTGACTCTACAAGTCTTGTCTTTGGAGAATTTATTTCAAATGCTTAAAATCAAATAGCAATTCTTCTCCTCAGTGGTAAAAACATATTTCCTCCTAAAGCCTTAATAATCATGACATTATTTTACTCTAGCTACTTACCTTTGTAATGATGCTAAGTTAACTTTTATGGCTTTGGTTGAGAGATTTATCATGTTCTTAAAATCAAGATTGTTTAAAAAGGTTAAGTCCCTCTTGAGAAGTATTATTGTGAAAGAGACATGAGCTGTGCAAAATATATATATCCGAGGAAATAAAAAGGGGCAAGTGCCCAAAACGTCAAAAAGATTGATCACGAGGAAATAAAAAGGGACAAGTGTCCGGAACCTCGCTTAATTAAAAAAAATGGGCACGCGCTCAACAGTAGAATTAGCCTCATAGCTCATGGTTTCTCTTAAGCAAAATACCAAACAAGAGAGGACAAGTTTTTTCAAAAATAAAATCTTGATTAAGGAGAATGACACTTCTCTCCCTAGCTCCAAAAGTGCTGACTTAGTAACATAATCAAAGCATAAGTGCTACACACTTCTTAAAGCTCCAGATATAATTAATAATTTTGAAAAGAAGGCAATGCCTCATGTGAGGAGATAAGAACTTTGAGCGACATTGAGAGTATCATAGTGAGGAGAAGGAAAGCTACATTCTTTTCAGAAAATCTTACAAAACTCTCCAACTGTCAAGACTCAAGGGTAAAGGTAATAAAATTTATCTTCAACACTACTAATCCCAACAGTGCAGGTTTTTCTATGAACAGTGAATGTGAAGCTCTACTTTCCTCAGGGACGAGTAAATATCTAGTGTGGGGGAGCTTGTTGACGGTCACTAACTCATATCTTATACCGTCAATAAGTCACCTAAAAGAGAATAAAAGTGACCATCAACCTAGGAATAGAGTTTGATTCTAATGAGTTCCACGAGTTGTGTCGTTCTCACTTGTTTTGCAGGAATACCAACATTTCACTACATAAAAGTATCCCAAGTGATGAATCGGAGCACACCATTGCGAAGAGCTCGTCGAGAAGATCAAAACGGACATATGGTTTACCATAATTGGAGTCCCGACGAAAGAGTCCTCAATCGTTACAACTTGGAAGCTTCTAGAAGCAACCTAGAGTAATCACCAAGCAACATAATACAGGGACTAAACTGACAGATTCAACAGCGTTGGTGAATTACTGTTTTCTAGGGAGTTTTACAGAAGATGGAAAGAGATTAAATCCTTCTCCAACAAGACAAATTGTACAAACTGATGGAAAGGCGCATTAGGGCAATAAGGAAGGTCCCAGAAGACTTGACGACGAAGCAACCACCTGGGGGCTGCCAGGTGGGGCCGGCCGGCCTGGGCTAGGGTTCCCCTCGGCCCATCTTCGTGGAGCGTGCCCTAATCGACCTCCTCGACGCATCTCAACCATTGTTCAAGGTCGGTTTGATCGGAAGGTCACGGTTCATCCCTCCAGGCTATATAAGCAGCCCCAGACCCCTCTCCCTGAAGCATAACAATCCTCATTCAGATCAGATCCAAGACAGAAACTCCAGTCATATTCATCGGGAGAGGATTAGAGCCATCTAGCAATTAGAAGATTAGTCGCCCTCTAATTAGGGATTAGATCTAGTCTTCTGTAGGATTAGAAGAGAGAGAGAGAGAGAGAGAGAGAGAGAGAGAGAGAGGTATTAGAGGGAGATTAGAAGGAGCTCCGGCCTGTCAGATCTACTTCTTCAACTTGTACCTGCGGATTCAAGTTTGTCAAGAGCTTGGATAAGGATAATCTTCAGTCTTCAACTTCTAATTATCAGTAAGCGTTCTTGTTCTTATTATTCTTCTGGCTTGCATCTCTAATTAGAGTACTAATTCTAATTAGGGGACTCTAATCTAGTCGCTCTAGAATTAGAGGAGTTGTCGTCGTGTAAGCGTGGTGCTTAGACTCGATTACTTGCATAGTGTACCCTATATTCCGGATCAGTGGTAGCTCGCGGGTGTGACTCTTATAGGCCTGTTGAATCTTCCATAGTCCACCTCCCGTCTATAGGGCTAGCAGGAGTATATTACTTGGGAATCGCCATACTCTGGATGTGGTCTCCCAACGTAATCCATGGTAGAATAATAATCGCATAGCTTCCTGAGGTTAGAGCTGGAAACCCTAGTGTTCCCCTTTATCTTTTATATTCTCGCTTTTGCTAGTGCTCAGGGTTTAAGCAATAGACTTAAGACAATCACCCTGTTCCTTTGGTTTCGATATAAAACTGGGTCTACATCCGGTGAAGTGCGGTATCTTATCTGTGCGCTTGCAGATTTATCTCTAGTGTTCTGATAACATACCTTAGCATTACTAGTGCCGTTTCCAAGGGAGACTTTGGTGACGATGGTAGTAAGTGTCAACAGTCTCCTTGTTGGAGATTTTCTGAAATTGGAGTTGAATTCGCATTTTGGTTTCATTCTTCGTGTTTCTCTCTTTTCCCCTTCGGTGAATTGGCTCGTTCTTCCAATTCGAGGAATGGTTTTTGATTTCGCTTGAACCAACTTGTGCTAGGTCGTGAGTGTCATCTTTTTACCAAAGGATTTCCTCTCTAACCTCACGAGCACATAGATCGGGCCGAAATCGTGTTCGTTCTTCGTTCTTCCCCTTTTCTAGTGATCTTCGGATTTCTCACGGTTGAGTTGGTTTGAAGCGATGATTTCCTAGGATTAGCTTCCTAACACGTAGAAGATCACTTGAGAGAAGTTTGGTTGCAGCCCCATTCGATTTGGTTGAGATCGAATCAAATTTGGTTTTTGACCCGAGCTGTTTTTGCCTTTCAGACCCTTCCCGAACAGTTCGGCTTCAAGGTCCCGGATAGTCCGGGGGTCGAGGCTCGGAGGGTTCCATCAGGTGCAGCCCCCTGACAGTTCACCGACAAGTGAACGGCGGACTGTCCGTGGTTCAAATCCCGGATAGTTTGGGACCTGTCCAGCAGGGTTCCAGAATAGTTTTGCATTTCTAGAGTTTTGCCTGCGGACAGTCCGGAGCAGACCCCGGACAGTCCGACAGTGCTTCCTGGATAGTCTGGCACCAGAGCCTGTACAGTCCAGCACCCTACTGTGTGTGTGGTTTTGCCTCGTTCGTTTGGTGCTTGGTTCTCGGCTTTCTCTGGTAGTTCCGTTGTACCTCTAGGACATCTCCTAAGATATCCACCTACTCGTTAGGTCGTCACTGCAACAAAAACCGCCATATTGAAACACATGGGCTGCAACGGAAGTTGTATGTGTTGTTACCGTCCACGCACCCACCACTCTAATCCCTGGGCCGAGGGGGTAAAAAAACTTCCACTTTTCCCAATCGAACAGACCGATCGTACAAACTCCTCATCTACCAATGGCAGCTAGGGCTTCATCCCTCTGCCCGCCTCCATCTCCCCTTCGCTGCAACCTCATGGAGTAGAAGCCCGCCAGCGACCAACATGCTACTCCACTAGCACCTGGTCGGACTACCATCGGTACGTGATTTGCCTGTTGCCCTCCTCTGATCTTGGCTATATACGGCAGGTTGAGTTAATATAGGAATAGTTGTTCCTCTCAATCCCGCAAGCCGCACATGGGGGTTCTTGATTCAACCTTACGCTTTTCCCCTCTTCAATGTGCTCTCATGACTAGATCGACCTTTGGCTGCAGGTTCATCGTACCCCTGACGGAAGCTAGGATGGACACGGATCTGCGATGGACTGCTTGGTTCGTGTATCGCCCCTTCTATCCTCTATCTAGCCATGTAGCCAACATTGCCCCTTCTGCCAAACACAGCCCTCTATATCGTTGGTTTGTCCTCTCGTGAGCCTAAGGTGTTCCTCATGATGTTGAGATCTAGATGCGCTCAAAGCAGCCACGTATTCTGATGCAGGACACGCCAGATGCAGCAGCAACAGGGTTGGCGAGATTCATCAGCAAGTATCCTGGTTCTCATGGTTCTGAGTTCTGACCTAGTTATTTCCATTCTTCAGATCTTTGTCTGCAATTCTAGCCATAAGGTATTCCTCCCCGCATCTGAATCCTTTCTGTTTTATCATATAAGATGCGGACCAGTTGAATAATTTTTGAGATCACACACTTTTGCCAGGATATATTGTTTTCTTAGTGAAAATTTTCAGCTCAGCTTAGTAAATTTGTGCTTACATATCTGATGGATTGATGTCGTAAGGGAGCAGATCGTGTCGTCTGGAATGTATTTGGTACAATACGAATGTGGATGATTTGTATGACAGCAACAATTGTTGTGTCATTCTTCTGTACTCTATTAGATTTAATACATTATTACATTTAAATGTTTACTGTATCAGATCAATTATGGTATTATTCGAATGATGTATTTGGATTTGTGCTGGAATTACAAGAACCTATCTAAATGTGCATGACTCTGCTATATAATTAATATATATTTTTTTCTACTGTCAGTGAAACATTTGAACTCACTCTCCATTCCTTACAGGAATGCTGGAAAATTTAGTTTGAAGACCTACTGCATGCTGCTATAAGACTTATTTGGCAATCAGCCCAACCTTGAAATGGTATGTACAATTTTTTTTATCCTGGTCTCTTTTATGCTACAGCTAATTATGGTCTCACTAGTATATTTTATTGGACTTGTCAGTATACTATTTTCTTAAATAGAGATGTAACTTTTATGTTTTATTGGAAATTTGGCACTTCTTTGCATGAGGTTTATAAGCTCCTTACTTGGTGTTTTTCATGCTTAAATAAACATTTAACTGATGTATCCCTTAATTACTTGTACTGCAACTTAACTTAGGATTCAACTATGTGGTTAATGTGAGTCTATTCACTGATGTAAATAGCAAAGTTTCCATTTATGTGTTCAATCAAATTATTCATACTAACAAATGCTAACATAAATTAACTTAAAAGAACTAAAATGAAGGCTCAAGATGTGTTAAATTTGTGTACGACTGGGACTAAGATTCTTGCTCAATATTTCTAATTTGTTTCATGGTTGTTACCAGCGCCTTGAAGATCTCCCAACTGCACATTCTTATTTGTAGAGGATTATTCATACTGGACATGCAAATGTTAGGTGAGAATTAAGTGTATATATGCGTCCAATTGCTTAATTTTTAATGACTTGTGCTAATCATATTTTTTTATAACATATATATATATTTAGGCTATTGGAATGATCAATTCTGCATGGCTGAAAGGATGAAGATGAGAAGTGAAGAAACAAGTAACAAGATTTCGTTGAATGAGCCTTGAGAGAGAAGATTGCAAAACCAGACATATTTATTCTACAATAATTATGTACTGCACAGTATATTTAGATGGCTCCAACTTAGCTGATTGCAGTAGCAAAACATGTATGACAATGATATGATTTTTATTAATGAAATAGCAATTCAAGAGCTGTCTATGATGCGTTCATACTTGTTACTGCATTGCTTATATTTGATGATCTGCCTTTGTAATTAAAAATAAGAAATGCTAATAAATTTTAAAAATAAATAATGAATAAAGTGTACGTTCCTAATTGTATTCAGCAACACATACAAGCGTTGGAAGCATTAAGTTATTTCCGTTGCTAGCTTGCAACGCTTAATGATACCGGTTACCAACGCATATGTATATGTTGTTATAACTCCTAGCAACGCCACCTCTAGCAACGCATAGTAGATGTGTTGGTATAGACCTTGCCAACGCTTATTTAGACTTCTAGCAATGCTTATATGCGTTGCAAAAGGGGGTGTCATTTTGTAGTGCGTGAACTAGCCGGTTGTTCGAGTCTTTGCATTTGGGTGACTTTCTGGGACAAAGGCCAACTATTTCTCGAGAAGAAATTTGAGGCTCTCATTCACCCCCCTCTGGTCGCCAATCCGGTCCTTCAGTGTCGTTCCGGCGGAAGTCTTGCGAGCCGCAACCGCCTGGTGCCCTCACCCCTGTGCCAACAGAACAGAGGAGGAAGATGCCTCCACCACCATCCGATCTGAAATGAATGGCTGTGATCAGTTGTTGACTTCCAGTCAACAAGGTCTACCTAGCACCACATCATCGCCTAGTCAGCATGCTTCACCAATCAACCGGTGACACGTGTCTAGTCAGCATCCACATCGGCAAGACAGGGCCGGTCAACACCCTTTTTGCGATCTAGCCCCTTCCACTGTTTGTTGTATCTTCGTAATCTTTCATGCTAATCCCTGTCGTCTATGGATAATCCTGTTTTAGCCAAATCAGAGAGGAAAATGAGTTTAATTAGTTTTTAAAAAGGTGTTTTGGTTTTCCTTAATCCATAAATGGTTAATGATGTTATTAAATTAACTAATTATTTCATTAATATATTTTGGTTCACAAAATAAAATAATTTTCTTTTGCTTAATTAAAAATGATTAATGTTAATAGAAACCTTTTCTATAATATAATAAATGTGTTTTGCTTATAAAAAAATCTAAAATGGGACTTTCTGCAAATAAATATTTTAGATGTTATAAAATAGTTTTTGTGGTCCAAATCTTTTACATTTTAGTCATTGATTTTGAAAAGTATTTAAAAATAAATCTTGTTTATTTACCAAATTGCCCTCCAACTCCGTTTTCAGCGATTTTCACGCTCATGCGATTATAGAAACAAGCCCTACGCGTTAGTAACCTTTCTAGTAAGTTTTCATAATGTTTGGTGTACTGATTTTATTTATTTGTACATTTTTGTTTGTATGTTTGCGTGCCTGAAGTTTATCGCAATGGAAGAAAAGTCACTGGTGGACCCCCGAAGATTCTGAGTTCGAGTTGTATCGTGTTTTCCCATCAAAGGCAAGTGTCCTTGAACATCTTGCTCCTGTATTTATTTTACTTTTGAGTTAGATTAGTTAGATCCAGTAGTTGCATGCAGAGTCTAAATTGCGAACATGTAACCTGGCTTAACAATGCAACTATGAAACCCGGTTCCTATATTAGGGTTTACTACAACTTGTTCATATTATCCTTGAAACCTGGTTTGGGAAAAGGTAGATGTCATGCTTAGCCTTGTAGTCATGGTTGGGATGGGATGGTTATAATTATTAATCCTGATTAATGATCTATGCAACATATTTGGGTTAGTAATTTTGTAGCAACATGGTGAGTAGGTAAATCTGGCAGGATGGACTGTTTTGGTGAGGTTATTGGTTGCCATGGACATGGCAGATGATGTCGGTGGTTTTGGGCCCATGCTAGTTATCCTGCTTGGATCCCTAGGATCTGGTTCTTGGAACATGTAACCTGGCTTAACAGCGCAACTATGAGGCCTACATGGGCTATGGGCCTAGCTAAGTAATTAATTTCCTCCTAGTCGAGGGTTTACATGGGGACGGTTTTGTGGCTCATGAGGGGCCCTAGGGGTTGTTGACCTTTGTACGGGGTGAAACCTTAGAGGTACGTGTAAAACGGGCTTGGAGGAGGCTTTGTAAAGGCCTTGTAGTGAACCCTGCCGACTCACCTTGGAAGTGGGTTGAGAGGCTAGCTACCTCGAGCACAAGGGCAACATGACTCATGGGTAAAGATGTGCAACCTCTGCAGAGTGCAAAACTGGTATATCAGTTGTGCTCACGGTCATGAGCGGCTTGGACTTCTTTGGGATTAGTTGGTTGGTTCTGGTTCAAGTTTTGTAGCATGATGGACTTCAGGTGTGGTTTGCCTGATGGACTTTAGGTATGGTTTCAGTTGGTGGACTCCAAGTGTTGGTAACTTGGTGGATTCCAAGTGTTGGTTACTCGGTGGATCTCCGAGTGTGGTTTTGCTCGGTGGATCTCTGAGTGTGGTTTTGCTCAGTGGACTCCGAGTGTTGGTTCTGGTTATGGAGATGGTGGTTAAACTTAGTAAATAGGTGCATAGGAAAATAGGATTAATAGGATGTGTCATGTTAGGTGTTCGTGTCAAACAGAGTTAGCCTACCTTTGACATTAGCCCATGTCACATTATTTCCTACACTTGCGGAGTACATTTCGATGTCCTCACCATTCCTCTTTGTCCCCCTTGCTACCCCACCCAGACGCTGGAGGCTACGACGAGGAGCAGGAGTACCCAGAGGACGGTGGCTTCGACCCAGACGAGTTGTACTAGGCTGGTGCTACCCCCGGTCGACCTTCCTGTGAAGTTGGCATCCAATTTTCGTGAGTCTTTGATGTATTTTTTTGGACCCAAGGGTCATTTATTTAATAATGTTCGATATTGTAATACAATATTGTTTTTGATACTATTATGATGTCAATATATGTATGAAAATTGATCCTGACATACATATATTATGCACTCGATTTTGTTCTTAAAATCAGGGTGCGACAGACACGAGCTCTGCCATGCCCCTTGGTTGACCTTGGCGAGTTTGTAGTCCACCTGGTAACTCCAATTAGATGAAAAGGGGCCAACTTTGGCCCAAGGTTGTGTGTAGCACCCTCACCGCTGCGGTCGCATCGTCGGGTGTCGCCGCGACGCTTACGATGGCCACACCAAGCCCCAAGGCCCTGCTTGATACCCCTCGGCATGCTCGCTTTGAAGCCGAGAAGCCAAAGACTCCCCCTTTTGCCCCATTCAGTCGCTGAGGAGCTCGAGCGAGCCGTTCACCACTGACGGCCACTCGGCTGAGAAGAAATGGGGGAAAGGAGAGGAGAGCCTAGTGCAGTGTGCGCCTGGTCCACATGAGCTAGAGGAAGGAGGAAGAATGGACGCGGTCCACCGTAGACTCCATCTGTGGTCTATGGACCCGGTAGGAGAGCCCACAGTAAGCCAAGGCCACAGACCCAAGCCCAGAAGAGGCCCAGTTGAGCCACATGGCCAGCCTGTACAACCGACACATGTCCAGGCTAGCTCGGCTCAGATTGGCCCAACCCGGCCCATATCCAACATGTATCCCGGCCCACCAAGCTTAGTCCAAGCCCAGTCAATGTTGACTGTTGACCAGTCAACGCTGACCGTTGACCCGGTCCTACCTGTCAGTGACCAGTGTCTCTAGACCAATCAGTGTGCGCCACGTGTCATCCTCTAATCACAACACGTGTCAGCACAGGGTTATTTGTGCAGATACATGGAGTATTCCGGGTCTTGTGATGGTGAGTGATTGTCAACGGGTTTGATGTGCATGTTCTTTGGCTTGTGTTGTGCAGGTGTTGAGCTCGGAGATGGTGATCAAAGGCAAGGTGAAGGTCAAGTAAAGACGTGTCGTGCCGATGGACCCGGAGCGGTGAAGGGCGGACGTGAGGCTTGGACTGATGGACCGGTGGTCGGAGGATCAGCCGTGGTGGCTGACACGCTGGGACAGCGACGAGTAGAGACTTGTGGGACACGATGTGGCTCGGGTTGTGGACATGAGGGCACGTGTCGGTGGATGGGGTGCCCGGGCGGTGCATCCCTCTGCGGCTTCGGTTTGGTGATAGAGCCCCAGAAAACCACCGGTGGGCCGGTTTTCAGGTTTGGGCCTCAAAACCTGGGCGCTGTCGGTTTCCGAGTTTGGGCCTCAAAACTCGGGCTGAGGACGATTTCCAGGTTTGGGCCTCAAAACCTGGGCGATGGCGGGTTTCTGAGTTTGGGCCACAAAACTTAGCCTGATGACAGGTTTCCCGGTTTCAGCCTCAAAACCGGGGGAGGTCCAGGAAAATGGACGGTGGACGAGTGGCGGCACGTGGCGGCATCGGGTGAGGTCACGTCGAAGCGAAGCTACCGTATGTGCGGGTGTGGCCGTCGGATCGACTACACTTCGAGTTCGACAGGAATACCCTTAAGGTTAGCCTGCTCGCTCATTAGTAGTAGGGGTAGAAGGGGAATAATGTATTAGGCTATATAAGGAGAGGCAACCCCTCCCTCCAAACCATCTCAGTCATTCGCTATTTTTATTCTAGGTTTTCCTGCTTCCCATTCTCTGCTGTAGCTACTGAGATCCGCAGAGACGGCTAATCATACCTCTATATTCTTGAGATTTTGAGGAAACGAGACTGTAATCTCGTTGTCTCCTCATGGGGACGATTTTTGGCTGGCAATTGAGGTTGTGATTCGCGTTCTTGAGTTGTTCTTCGTGTTTTGCTTTTCTCCTTAATTTTCCCGTCGCTCGATCTCGCCCTACGTTGCCTCGTTTTCAAATCCATTTGAACCTACTTGTTCTTTGTTGTGAGGAGATCATTTCAACCGAAGGAATTTAACTACAACCTCACGAACAAGTAGATCGGGTTGATTTGAGTTTTGTGGTGACTTTTTCGTTCTTGTACCAATCTCTTCGATTTCCCGGAGTTTGAGTTGATTTGATCGAATGATTCCTTAGGAGTAGTCTTCCAACTACCTTGTGATCATCTTCTCCAAGTTTGAGATCAAGTGATTTTGGGTTGGATCGGATTTGGAGAGATTTGGGAGAGAGGCAGAATTTTTTGCCCTCTCTGCACAGCCGTGGACAGTCCGCCGCTGGGGCGCGGACAGTCCGGGCATCGGGGAGACAGCCTGGGCAGTGGCTGTGCGCCTCGGTGTTTCAGTCAGAGAAGCACCGGCGGACAGTCCGCCGTTGTAACTCGCGGACAGTCCGAGACTGGGTAGTGGGTGTTCAGCAAACTTGTTGTTTTTCACTTTGGCCGGCGGACAGTCCGCCAGGAGACCGCGGACAGTCCGACACGGACAGTCCGGGACTGGGTAGTGGGTGTTCAGCAAACTTGTTGTTTTTTCATTTTGGCCGGCGGACAGTCCGCCAGGAGACCGCGGACAGTCCGACACAGGGCAGACTGTCCGGGACCGTAATCGCGGACAGTCTGAGCCCCTGCTGCGTTTGCTCTCCCGGCTTTTCGGTCTTGTTTCTGGACTTCTTGTTTGCTCCTAGAGTTCACCAAGGAACCTCTCTAGCTATCTTTACCACCCGTTGGTACAGGTATTTAGAGGATTCCCGACGTAGCCTTCCATCTACGTTCCGGGAGTAGGTTTTTGGGGAAGAACTCTACTCGGAGTTTGTGAGTTTTGGGTTGCTTGCTTTGATGGTGCCTCGTTGTGATCCTAGGGATCATCCACTCTCTTTTTGAGGGTCGTGGGCATCACGTTTGTGTTTGAAGCATTTGGGGTTGATATGCCGAACCTGGTGAGGTGAGCTCGTCGATGCGGAACCAGGTGCAGCAAGCTCATCAATGCCAAACCCGACAACAAATGTTTGTGTCGCCTACAATCAAATTCCACAAATCAATTTGATAGAAAATAATTGTAGCAACTACTTAGTGATTAGCTATGGAATTGGGTCACATAGATCATACAACAGGATCAATAAGGGCAGAACCAGAGCAGGGGTGATCAAATACACAACATAGCAAGTCTCCATCGCCCAAAGCATAAGTACAGAGAAAAAATTGGTTGCTAGGTTTTAATAATAATTAATCCAAATGACAATTCTTGCTAGCATAAGAAATTTGCCGGTCTACCATATAGAATAGAAAAATATTTGACCTTTCTTTTGTCCTGTCACATAAAGTAGTTGCATACTTAGTAATTCGATGATACAAAAGTAAGGTAGGTGTAGTATTTAATCAGCGCTACTCTTGATTTTTCTAAAACACAAACATTTTTTTTTTTTGCAAATACTCCTTGAAAATAGTAATGAGGATAGTGTATCCACAATTCGCTACTGCCAATCTGATTTTTGCTTTCACAATTGGTATAGGTCACAGTTAAAGCAAAAAACCTTCCCCACGAGTAACGGAAAGCTGCATTGCAACAGATTGGCAGCTGAGACAAATTCACCTTGCTGCAATTGAAGAGGAGCCGCTAGCCGTGACCTGAGATGACAATCGAACACTTGCAGGGAACACATCCTATACTCATATCATCAAATCAAAACAAGAAGGAGAAGAAGATGGTGCAAATGACGAGCTAGAGAAGGACATCTGGAAGAGGGGCACCTAGATCTGCCAGCAGTGTTGCCCGCAGGAGCAGCGGTGGCAGCAGGCTAACGGCAATGAGAGCGTTGCCAGGTGAGTCGCCACTTCTTTCACCGAAAGTTCACGACGAGAGTTGACGATGAATCATGGGCGAGCATGAGAGGCTGCTAGGATGGCCGCCACAAGTGTGGCGAGCTCGCAGGTGCTGAACCTAGGAGCAACCATCGAGGTCGACCCTCAAATGGGCCTTGAAGACCGCGGACGCGGCCGTGGGCAGTAGCGACCACAAGCTGATGGGTGAGAGGAGGGGGGAGGGAGATGGTGCCAGGGGCCTTCGGTGGCGGCGAAGAAGAAAGCGGGACGACGCCCGCGCCAACAGCGGTGGTGGCGAGTAGAGCTCGGGCGTGGAGGACGGTAGTAACCGCACCCACCCGACCATGATGAGATCTGAATGAAATGAAAAAAGGAATAGATTGATCGAAGAAATGGATTGGTGGATACCTGGATTGGGCTCGTCGAGTTGGACTTGGACTCAGACCAGTGTGGTGGGATGGTTCAGATACAGAATACTATTTAGTACCCAGACTACAATATAGAATATTATATATATATATATATAGGACGGGACTATTGGGAGCCCAGGGCTTCAATAGTTCAGCCAGCCACCCCATCTGATTAAACCATCCAGGTCCACGGAGTAACTGACACGCCTAGGTGGAGGACCACTGCGGACTCAGCCGACTGGGTGCATAGAATCTTGGATCAAGCTGTGTAATTTTTTTTGTCACCGACAATGCTATAAACTAGTAGTTGAATGAATAAACTTCACTTGGTTACTGCATAAAAAACATTTTGCGAGATAGACATCCCACCTGATACAAGCTGACACACCTGACGCATGTATGCATGCATGTAGCCCAATCCGATTTCTTTCATTTTTTCACGATAATTCTTCAACTAAACTTCTAATTCAAAAACGGTTTTCACTGTTGGACTCCTGATATTTTTATACACGATTTGAGATCCATTTTGAATATTATTTTTTGATCTTTTTTGAAAATTCATAAATTTATGTTTTATGATATAGAGTTTAATGTTTCTAACTAAGCATATAATCATATGACTGTAAGCATAAAAACATGCAGACAATCTTGTGTTCTCCAAATTTAAAATTTGAATCATGACACATTGATGTGAAGGCTCTCATCATAGAATAATGCATAATTAACAGATGAACAATGCAAAAAAACACCACGCAAAGAAAAGTAAGCATTGTCTCTTTGCTTAGAATTTGAAATTTGAATTCCACTCAACCCAAGGTATAGAAACTAATGGGTCGAGGTATAGAAACCTAGGTACCCTAGAGAACCATTCATTTTGGTATAGAAATCGTATATCACATGCAACATCTTCAACATCATATTTTTATCGTGCATACAACTCTATGAATACAAAGCATAGAAACTCGTCTACCGTTCACTATAAAATTTAAAATTTAAATCCTATTGGTATAGAGGTTCTATCATTCTTGTCATGTGTCTCAATGCATAGAATCTTGAAGACGAGATCATAGAAATCTTTCTAATGCTACGAAATTTAAAATTTAAATCTTTCTTGCATACATTTATATGCATGAGCACAGAGAACAAATAACAATTGCATATACTTTCAACATCACATTTACATCATGGATAGAAATCTAACCAACTACACATAGAAATCACCCCCAACATCTTTGAAATCATAGTTTCACAATTTCTATAACTGTTGTTACAATGTATAGAAATGTGGTCCAATATTGAACAGAAATGTGCTTTAACACCATATAGATATGTATTCTAGAAATTTACATGATTGTGTATTAATGTACAGACAACTGCTCCAATAATATATAGAATTATGTATCAACAATGTATAGAATTGTATAGAAGCAAACAAATAATAATTGTTCCAATAATTATACCACACCATGCATCGAAAAGTGCTCCAACAATGTATATAATTAGGTAGAAGTATACAAAGAATTGCTCAAATAATGTATAGAAATTTATTGTGACAATGTATAAAATACATATATCAATGTTACAATTTAGTCATGCCAGATTTTATGATTCTTTAGGAGCATTCCGACGCATAAAATCTTAAAGACGTGAGCATATGAACCATTCTAATTTTACAAAATTTAAAATTTGAATATTTCTTACATACACATATAGGCATGCAAGCATAGAAAATAAAAAAACAGATGCATATATTTTTATACTTTAGTCGTGCAAAAACTACTGACATAGAAATCTTCGCACTTCAACGTCAAAATTTAGTCATGTATAGAGCATAGAAACCAATAAAATTTGAATTAAAGCGGCGTGAAAACCTATTCAACTAAGCATAAAAAACATCACATCTTGGAAATCATAGTTTCATAATGAATAGAGACCCTTTGCTTCCAAGTAGAAAAGCTATTATTTTCACTTTGAAATTTAGAATTTCAATCCAGTTACTCTATATATCAAAAACTCAAAATTACATGAAAAGATTGTTAGCTTGCTGTGAACCACGCATCTGATAGGTGCTGAACATAATGGATAAATCACAAGAAAAACAAAAAGAAATAAAAAAGAGGCAATCTTCGATATGCATGGAAATTGATCCAGCGAATGCACGTATACGATGCAGCAATCCCCGCAAGAAGTCCACGAACTCGGCCACAAGCCTTCAGACTTGTGCATTCCACTGAGCGCCGCCTGAAAACCATGCATATGAGAACATATATAGAGAAAAACAGAAAAGATAATGTATTTTAAGACAGCATCTCACACAACCTCAACCAACAGGCGAATTCCGTCAGTTGGGGAACCTACCGTCACGGCGTATGTCGCCATGCGGACACCGACCATGTTGTCTCATCATGGCGGTGGCGAAGTCACCGAAGAAGGCGCCCTAGTCCTCGGCGTAACGGTCGGCGATACCGTCACGGGCAGCAGAGCTCGTAGCTGCCTTACCACGTGCCCGCCGCAGCCGTTCCCGTCGCCGGATTTGGTGCCACCGGACGTTGTCGTCCTCGTCCGCCGTAGTCGTCCCTGTGTGTGACCATGAGCTCCAGAGCACGTCTTCGTCCATGAGCTCCAGAGAGCGTGTCTTCGTCTCCGTCGTAGTCCCCATGCTCGCTCGCCGCCGGAGTAGGGTGGCAAAGAGGCCGTCATCCGACAGTCGGGGATGGGTCGTTGGGTGACGTCCGGACGGGTGGGTGGCGGCTGGGTGTGATTGTGTGATTAGGGTTTGGGGTGCTAGTTTATACATAGCGATGGATAGACTGGGCTGGTGTTGACGTCGGAAGTTATCCGAATCACACACCAGCAGGGCTAGAACGCCCGATGAGGTTGTAGATCAACCTGAGACAGCGAAGACCCTGGCTAAACCAGCGAAGACCGATCTAGAGACCGGTCTAGGTTGATCTAGGGTTTTAGATCCTCGTGTTGGTAACTCTAGAACTCCTCCCGGGAAGACCCGTCGGGGAGAAGCACGTAGAGGTTGTTCTAGGACCAGCAGGGCCGCCTAGAACGCTGTCAAATCTCGCAGGGAGATGCGCCGAACAGCAGAATAGAGGGGAAAAAGGGGTAAAAGGGATAGTAGATTGGTTTGATCGATTGGTGTTGGATACATCAATCGGCCATGATCCTCTCATATATATAGAGGGGGTTGGTCTTATCCCAATAGGAAACATCTTCAGATACGATCTCCAAGTTTCCTATCCGGACTCTATCAAAATATAGAATCCGATCCGAACATAATAAGGTAACCCTGATCTCGCCAATCCCTAGATTGACCGGATCGGTTTAAATGGACCTTATTGACCCATTTTGATCAACAAAACGTCCTTTACAAAAGAATGACCCACATATTAACGCCAGGCCCAACATTTATAACAACTATAAGGCCTCCGACCAGCATCACCTGGTCGGACATAGCAGGACTGGTCCGCAATCTAAATAACCAGGCTCATTCAGCATGACCAGGCCCACTTAGAAAATCCGACCTTTAAATATTAAAAGACAAATTCGGCTCTAATTTATAAGCCGAATACTTCTTCTAAATTCATTCCTATCGGTGACACTTTTGAGTGTCAACATATGCCCCCCTGTTTTTAGGTGATCCTTGGTAGAGCCTAAAAACAAACCGAATGACAACGATGTCCAACTCATCGGTTACTCGGTAAAATATCCGGACTATTTTTGTTCTAAGGGCGATACATGTATCGGCCACTGCTTGGAAAGCACTTCAGGCTTCTTGCCAAACACTTGGAAAGTATTTTTTCAAATACCTCCCGTTTATTGCTCTTGGGAGACTTTCACCTTGTAACGTCTCTAGCATATATGCATTCCCAAATATCACTTTGATCACTTTATAAGGACCTTCCCAACTCGGTGACCACTTGCCAAACTTATTGCTTCTCGATCCAAGCGGTAATATAGTTTTTCATACCAATTTTCCCACTTGGAACGATTTACTTCTCACCTTCTTGTTGTAAGCTCTGGCAACCCGAGCTTTGTCTTTCTCCATCTCCTTAAGAGCTTTTAATCTTTTATCAGTTACTTCATCAATGTTGTCCATCATGGCATCATGATACATAACAGCAGTCAAATCATTCTATTTAGCTAGTCTATATGCATCTAGATTAACCTCGACGGGTAACACTGCTTCCTGTCCATACACCAGTTCGAAAAGAGTGACTTTCGTGGCACCATGTCTTGATACACGATGAGCCCATAAAGCTTCGGACAAAACCTCATGACGCCTCCTTGGGTTGTCCTCAATCTTCTTTTTGATAAGCTTGATCAAAGTTTTGTTACTAGACTCAACTTGGCCATTAGCTTGAGCATAGTATGGAGATGAATTGAGCATCTTTATCTTATATAATTCGGTAAAATCTCGTACCTCTTTAGAGATAAAAGATGTTCCTTGATCTGTAGTCAATGTCTGTGGTATACCGAATCTATGTATAATATGCTCAGTAATAAACTCAATTACCTCCTTATGTGTCATATTATTCAAAGGCACCGCTTCAGTCCACTTAGTGAAGTAATCTGTAGCGACCAGCACAAAACGATGTCCTTTTGAAGACGGGGGATGAATCTGGCCAATGAAGTCTAGTCCCCAACCACGAAAAGGCCACGGTTTGATAATAGGATAAAGCATAGCAGCGGGCGCAAGTTGTATGTTTCCAAACCATTGACACTCTTCGCATCCTTTGTAGTAACGAAAACAATCGGCTATCATTGTGGGCCAATAGAACCCGGCTCTTCGCAACAGCCACTTCATCTTTGGCGCCGATTGATGCGTACCACAAATACCTTCATGAACCTCTCCCATAGCCACCTTTGCTTGATCAGATCCCAAACACTTAAGTAACGAGTCTTCGGCAGTCCTCCGGTACAGTTCATCATTGTGTAGTATATATCTAAATGCACTCCGCCGAACACTTTGGTCAACCTTAGCACTTGGATCATTGAGATATTTTATCAAGGGAGTTCTCCAATCTTCCAGATCAGTCCCACTTTCATTAGAACTTGATTCGGACCGATTTAGAGTTTTTTCAGACAAATTAATCATTCCATGATCGACCAGGTCGATCGGACGAATTAACTGACTTGGCTCATAAAAAACCTGGTCGGCCACAGCGTTTACCCGATCACGCTTAAGATGCATCTGGTCGCTGATGCAAGGTGACTGAACTGGTTTTAAAACAAACTGGTCGGCCATGTGAGCCGACAATATTCCTGCATTCTGTTGCATCGGCTTTATGTGAAAATTGCGTCTACCGATACTATAGCCGGATGCTTGTTGAGCTAATATGTTAGCTTTATGATTTTTGTGTCTCGGTATATACCGAATCCGGAATTCGGTGAAATGAGTAATGATATCAAGGCACATGTCAAGGTAAACATTCAACGATCCCTCTATGCATTGAAACTCACCAACAACTTGTTGTACTATTAACAGGGAATCGCCATAAGCTTCAACATGTCTGACCTCCATGGAACGTAAAACTTCTAAGCCGAATAGCAGAGCTTCATATTCGGCTTGATTATTAGTACAAAAATAATCTAATCGGCTTAACATTTCGAATTCTGTGCCACTAGGAGAAATGATGATCACACCAACTCCTTGACCTTCTTTACAAACCGATCCATCAAAATAAAGTTTCCATGGAGCAAAAGTAAGATAACCGATTTTATCCTTTAAACTAATACCATGTTCAACAATGAAATCAGCAAGAACTTGACCCTTCAAAGTCTTTAACGGTTCATATGCCAAGTCAAACTCAATCAATGCATACGCCCATTTGCCAACCCTCCCTCTAAGGATAGGCCGATATAACATGTGCTTAATTACATCGACCTGGCACGTAACAACACATGTACTAGATAGTAAATAGTGTCTCATTTTAACACAGGCATAGTACAGGGATAAGCATAATTTTTTGATATGGACATACCTTGTCTCAGGATCAAGAAGACGTCGACCAATATAAGAAATTACGTACTCTTTGCCTTTATCTTCTTGTGTCAAAACAGCCCCAATAACCTTTTCTTCGGCGGCGACATATAATCTGAAGGGAACTCCTCTCTTAGGTGCCCGAAGAACTGGTAGAGATGACAAATATTCCTTTATCTTTTCAAATGCCTCTTGTTGTTCTGCCCCCCCAAGTGAACTCAGTCTCGTTCTTTAGCTTTAAAATCGGGGTAAAAGGAATAATTTTCCCGGACAAGTTTGCAATAAATCTCCTCAAGTAGTTCACTTTTCCTAAGAACTTCTGCAAGTCCTTCTTGCATGTAGGCGCTTGAACTTTCTTGATCTTTTCTATTCTTTTAGGATCAATCTCTATGCCTTTGTCATGAATGATAAACCCCAAAAACTTCCCAGCCGATAAACCAAAAGCGCATTTTAGTGGGTTCATCTTCAAACCATAGCGGCGCATTCTCTCAAATGCTAAACGCAAATCGGCCAGATGAGACACATGGGCAGCCGATTTAATCACAATATCATCAATATATACTTCCATGACTATCCCAATCAAATCATGAAAGATCAGATTCATAGTGCGTTGATAGGTAGCACCTGCGTTCTTCAAACCGAATGTCATTACAACCCATTCGAAGAGACCAACAAACCTAGGACAAATAAAGGCTGTTTTTGACATATCCTCTTCGGCCATGAATATCTGATTATAACCAGCATTGCCGTCAAGAAAACTAACAACCTGGTGTCCTGAAGCATCATTGATCAGCATGTCGGCTATAGGCATAGGATACTCGTCTTTAGGAGTGGCCCTATTCAGATCTCTAAAATCAATGCAAACCCTGATTTTTCCGGTATCTTTCTTTTCTACAGGCACGATATTAGAGACCCACTCTGCATATCTGCATGGTCGGATAAATCCCGCTTGTAATAACCGATTAATTTCCTCTTTAATCCGATCATATATTGTAGAATTAAAACGTCGAGGATGTTGTTTGAATGGTCGGAACCCCGGCTTGATAGGAAGCTGATGCTCGACAAGTTCTCGACTTAATCCAGGCATCTCTGTATAATTCCATGCAAAGCAATCAAAAAACTCTTTCAATAGGGCGATTAATATTAGCTTATAATCGGCCTCAAGATTTTGATTTACAAAGGTCGGCCTTGGTACAGAACCATCCCCAATATCTATTTGCTCCAAAGGGTCGACCGACGTAAAACCTTGGCCCAACTTATTGAGCTCATCAAAATCATCAATAGATTCACAAGTATCGGTCTCATTAGTCCGATATTGTTCGACACGATGCTTTAGCCAATCAATATTAACATCCATTAAATTACATGATAATGTTGAACCGATTGTCGGTCGATTTTAAAGACACTGGTACAAAACCTTCCCGGGTAACACTAACAAATTGAAAATCAGAAAGGTCCCGACCAGATAGACAAGTAATAGTATCATGCCCCCCGAGCAAAGGAGCATCGGCCGTAGCTACATAGGTCAATGAATCTGAGTGCACTACCTCAACATCGTCTCCCACCCATTGAATGAGAAACTGATGCAAACTAGAAGGTATTCACCGATTAGCATGAATCCAGTCACGTCCAAGTATAATATTATAGCTACCTTGTATGTCGGCGACGAAGAAAGCAGTGGCCAAAGTCTTGCTCCCATCGGTCAGTTCCATGGACGCAACTCCCTTGGCCGGAATGGGATCTCCTCCTCCGACTCCAGTAATAGTCATGTTGGTCTTGATCAGCTCTTCATCGGTACCGCCAAGCTTCTGATAAAGCGAGTATGGCATCAAATTCACAATTGCCCCACTGTCGACCAGCATTTTGTGAACTGGTGTACCATTGATGTGACCCTTTACATGCAACGGCTTAAGATGATTGATGGATTCCTCTGGTTTCTGGAATACAGTAGTCTGCGTAGCGAAGTTGAACTCCGCCGTCGTTGAATCATCTCCGACCACGTAATAGTCGGCCGATAAATAAACTACATTGACCTCCGCCCTTTCTAGGGAAGGTTCATAGTCCACCATCTCCTCATCTGGTTTTTCAGATAATTCTTCACTGGTCGCAGTAATACCAGTGGAGGAAACAGGGTTATTAAGAAGCGAGGCTAACCCCATCGGTACATTAGGAACCGATTCGGTCCTAGATCCCGATCGGGTCGACTCTCCTCCGGATCTAGTAGTAGCCGGATCAACCTGCTTGACCACTAAACTGGTCGGCACCTGTCCTAAAGTGGTCGGATTCATGTCCGGCCTGATTGGTTTTGAAACCAACTGAGTAGTCTCGGTGTTTAGATTGGTCGGTTCAAGATCCGACTTGTTTGATTCTTCAATCGTTAAAGCCGACTTTTGGTTACAAGCCGGCTCTTCACCTCCTCGCTTGCCCTGAGGGAAAATAGGATGTGTTGAATTAAATATGTCTTCCCTCATTTTGTCAAGTCGTTCCTTCTTCTGTTTGTTGCAGCGGGCCCTCTGCAGTTTCCTTCGCTGAGTCTTAGTCAAACCAGGAGGACACCATCTGGGCTACATGTATTTGGGTCATGCTCGACAGGTTTCTCTGCTTCTGGCTCAGCCGAAGTATCTTGAGCTTCTGGGACCCCTTCAGCTGGTGGCTCCTCAACCATCATCGGCTCAGGTTCATTGGCAAGAGGGACTTCCATAGACCCGATTGTAATAGTGGGAACCGGGTCGGATCTGATCGGAGAGGCGGTAGTAACACTTTGCACCTTCTTAGGTACATAAACCTGTCGCATCTGCGTCTTTCTTGCCTCCTGAGAAGTTAAAATCCTCGACGCGACCAGCCGATTTTGACTAGAGCTCGGCTGATCACCCAAGCGATCAAACACTGAGACTCTCGCGGGCTGATTAGTAGGCATTCCCCATCCTAGCTGATAATACATATGCGCCGGCATAGGATAGGGCACCCATACTCCTTGAGGACCCCATTGCGGTGGTGGCGAAATAGGAGGGGCCCACTGATAGCAATACGGACCAGCCTTTGGCGCCGAATACGTCGCCTGAGAAACCATCATTTGTTTGGATTTCTCATCCTCACGCTTCGGAGGAGTAGATTCTCTCTTTTTTGAGGGTCGATTCTGGGAATCAGCCTTTTGCTGCTTGTATTTAGTCATGAGCTTATCAAAAGTGCATGGTTCCCTAGCAGCTTTCCCCTTGTTCCTATCGGCATTGGTCTTCCAAGTGCCGACCTTAGGCTTCTGCGGGACGAATGTGCGTAGGACATGCACCCCAGAAGAGGTAGGGTCTTTAGAATCAGCTTGGCCGACCACACCAGTCGGCTTATAGCTTCCACTAGGGCCATGGGAAATCTGTTTGACCTGGTCGGCCTTTTGCTCCGACTGCACTGGTTGCTTTGAGGATGAACCAGACTGATCAGTCTGAGGACCTGACCTGGTCGGTCTCTGCTGTGTCGCCCTGGTCTCGAAATATCTTTGTTTATACAGGTGTCGCGCTGACCCTGCAGTAATGGTGAGCTTGCTTTTGTCGTCATCACCCTTCTCGAGCACCACTTTGCGCCCTGAATCATTCTCAGTATTTGGTGCGACCCGTGGTTCGCCGATAACAACATTCTTGCCTTTGGTCGTACCGGCTTGCTCTGGACGAATCATAATGGCAAGACTCCCTGCTTCCACCATGTGTACTGGGACAGGAGTAGTACTAATCTGCATCTCAGTTAGACTCAATCGTCCTTCATTGAGGGCCGATTGGACCTGTCGACGGAAAACATTGCAATCATTAGTGGCATGAGAAAAAAGAATTATGGAATTTGCAGTAAGCTCTCCTTTTTAATTCGTCGGGTGACGACAAAGTATAATTAATTTTAAGATAACCGAATTTAAGCAATTCATCAAATATTCGGTCGCATTTAGAGAAATCAAAAGTAAATTTTACTTCCTCACCCCGATTCTTCTGAATCGGTTTAAGGGAAGGACAAGTGACTAATTTATTCTGCGTCGGCCATAAAATCTCGGTGGCGTAACAATCTTTAGACTCATCGTCAGAACTATCAGAATTTATCTCGGCAATATGCACGCCCGACCGATGAGTCTTATGAGGATCATAGGGTTCTTTGAAGCGCGATTCTATCGAAACGGCCTTTTGCAACAATTGATTTACGTTAAAGAAATCATGATGCTCAAGTTTGTCTTTGATCTCTCGACGTAGGCCGACTAGACATAGATCTGTTAGATCTCTGTCGGAGATCCTCAAATGGAAACATCGGTTTTTAATTTCCTTAAAACGTTTAAAGAAATCGGCCACCGACTCGCTACGTCCTTGCCGAACTGATGTAAGATGTGACAACCTAGTTTCTTGGACTCCGTCATAAAAGTGATTGTGAAATTTTTCTTCTAATTCAGCCCAAGAACCTACGGTGCACTCTGGTAGTGACGTAAACCAGGCGAAAGCTGTACCAGTAAGAGACAAAGGAAAATGTCGTATGTTCATAAAATCTAAAGTACTAGCTTCGCCCATTTGAGCGAAGAACATGCTGATGTGTTCCATAGTTGATTTACTGCCGTCACCACTAAACTTATAAAAATCTGGTACCCTCCAACCGTCTGGAGCTTTCATAAAATCAAAATACGAAGGGTATGGTTTAGAATAAGTGGTCCTGGTAGGTTTGAACTGGACCCCTAAACTAGTCTCAAGCGACCTAGTTATTCCATCCTTAAACCGATTTATGGCTCGTCCAAAATCGGTATTGGCTAGATCGTTGGTACCACCATGCATGGGATTGTGGCTCGGTGACTTCGGCGGATTAGGTAACACCGTTCCCTGTCCTCCCGAAGTTCTGTTTGTTGAGGTACCCTGGTCGGTTTGCATAGTCCGATCAGTGCCATGATGAACATGGTTGGTAGTTGTCGAGGTACCGGCTTCACCACCCCTGGTCTCAGTAAACCCTAATTGTCCGAAATTAACGTGTGAAGTCTGTCCTCTAAAAGAATTAAAAGGCATGTCGAACTGGGGTTGCCCAGTTGGGACTTCGGGCTCGACAGTTTTGCCTTCTATCTTATCCAAGCGGTCGCTAAGCAATTTAAAAGAATGCTGGATAGTATTGGTAAGAGTTTTTGAAGAATCAACCAGCATTACGGAATAATTAGCATGGGTAGGGCAAGGATCTTCAGGTACCTTATCTTTTACCTTGTCAGACGCGTCCTCAGCGTTTGTATTTGTCGCGGTAGGGACGATCTCGCTGAAGTTCGGCTCCTTGTTCTGAGTGATTCTGCCGCGCCGATCCTTGGAGCAACTTTCTAAGAAAGCCTTCAACACGGCGTCGAGCTTGGCCTGCGCCTGCTGCTTCAACTCATCTGGGAGCTCGTCAATGCCCGTGGGACGGACGATGTTGTCCTTATCGGTAGCACCGTCTTTGCCGCCCATGTTGGTAGTAGATGAGATTTTAATTCTCCCCAGCGGAGTCGCCAAAAAGTGTGTTGACGTCGGAAGTTATCCGAATCACACACCAGCAGGGCTAGAACGCCCGATGAGGTTGTAGATCAACCTGAGACAGCGAAGACCCTGGCTAAACCAGCGAAGACCGATCTAGAGACCGGTCTAGGTTGATCTAGGGTTTTAGAGCCTCGTGTTGGTAACTCTATAACTCCTTCCGGGAAGACCCGTCGGGGAGAAGCACGTAGAGGTTGTTCTAGGACCAGCAGGGCCGCCTAGAACGCCGTCGAATCTCGCCGGGAGATGCGCCGAACAGCAGAATAGAGGGGAAAAGGGGGTAAAAGGGATAGTAGATTGGTTTGATCAATTGGTGTTGGATACTTCAATCGGCCATGATCCTCTCATATATATAGAGGGGGTTGGTCTTATCCCAATAGGAAACATCTTCAGATACGATCTCCAAGTTTCCTATCCGGACTCTATCAAAATATAGAATCTGATCCGAACATAATAAGGTAACCATGATCTCGCCAATCCCTAGATTGACCGGATCGGTTTAAATGGACCTTATTGACCCATTTTGATCAACAAAACGTCCTTTACAAAAGAATGACCCACATATTAACACCAGACCCAACATTTATAACAACTATAAGGCCTCCGACCAGCATCACCTCGTCGGACATAGCAGGACTGGTCGACAGTCTAAATAACCAGGCTCATTCAGCATGACCAGGCCCACTTAGAAAATCCGACCTTTAAATATTAAAAGAAAAATTCGGCTCTAATTTATAAGCCGAATACTTCTTCTAAATTCATTCCTATCGGTAACACTTTTGAGTGTCAACAGCCGGTATATATATATATATGTGAGAACCATTATGGACCAATGGCATAGGTTAGAGTGGAAAGTTAGGCGCACTGTTACGTGGACTGGGTTCGTGGCATGTATATCTATATGTATTTGGAGTGTATTTAATGATTTATTTTCCTATAGAAAAGTAGCAAGATGATATGTGTGTTTGCGTTCATTCAGAGCAAGCAAAGCAGGACGCTGTGTCGTGGCTTGTTCTATGACTGTGATGAGTGCGGAGGCCGTATGAGGTGTCGCCGTAGCCTCGGTCCGTCCGCTTCAAAAAAAAATTACATGCTTCAAAAATTATATAAAATAATGATTTCATGTTTTTTAAAAAATATTGTATTCTATTTTAGAAAAATATTGACAATAGCCAGTATGGAAGACGTGTATAGCAAACAACAGTAGGTTGCTGAACAGTATCATTAAAGTCAGGGGTAAAAGAGTAATTTCATATACAACTTAATACCGTAATTTTATAATAAAACTAACGGAAGAGCCAAAAAAAAATATATATTTTGGGACCAAATAAACTAAGTTTGAGAGTAAAGGAACCAAGAAACTGAGCAACATTTTAAATCCTTGAAAAAAAGAGGCTGGTTACACGATGACACAAAACAGCCCAAAAAGACATGTTGGGCTCCGTCGTCCTTATGGGCCTGAGTTCTTACACAAGAATGTGCCTTGTCCAAACACAAGAACAAAAAAGGAGCCTCTTTCCATGGGTAGTAGGTGAGAAAATATCTGGCACACCGACGTCCGCAAATAAATCTTCACTGACATACCGGTCCCAGCACGCCCTGTCCCACCTGTCATGCCCGTTCTCTTCTCGCCCATAATTGTCCCCTGCGGCCCCCTGATTAGGACTCCAGAAGGTTCCCCTTCCACCTCCATATCTTCTTCTTGGTCCTCCGCCTCCACTTCGCCTTCCCTGCCTTTGCGTTGCGTCCTGAGAGGAGAGGTGCGAGACCTGCGAGAGGCTGCCGCTGTGTAGGGACCCCAGAGTCCGCGATCGCGAAGGAGAGAGAGAGGATGGCCGGGATCGGGCCGATCAGGCAGGACTGGGAGCCGGTGGTGGTGCGGAAGAAGGCACCCACCGCCGCCGCCAAGAAGGATGAGAAGGCCGTCAACGCCGCGCGCCGCGCCGGCGCGGAGATCGAGACCATGAAGAAGTGTAAGTGGGTTCCTAGCTTTCGGTTGGTACTTTTTTTTTTCTCTAACTTGATAATTTTTGGGGGTCTTTTTATTTCTGGTTTCGATTTAATCTGTTTTGGCCGGATGTGCTGTTCGGTTGATGGGATTTGATGAATAGGGTTTCATTCTTTTTTATTATTCTTTGATTCTGATGATTTTTGTTCACTTTGGGGATTCTTCTAGCTTTTGCCAGCTAGGGTTTGAGGAAGAGTTGATCTCTTATCCTGGTGGCTTCTAATAGATTTGTTTGCTGCTATTTTTTTTTTCTTTGTTAGTCCCTTTCCTCTGATTCTGCTTGATCTGTGTTCGTCTGCAGACAACGCTGGCACGAACAAGGCCGCTTCCAGCGGCACATCCCTCAACACCAAGCGCCTCGACGACGACACTGAAAACCTCGCCCGTGAGCAATCATATGTCTCTTGGACCATTTTCTCATGAACAATTCGATCGATGCTTATTTGCTTAGGATCCCAATACAATACAGAAATTCGGGCACTTGTCCACCATGGATGTGATAAATGATTTAGGAGATACTGTATATATGTTCATATTCACATGCCTCGCAGTTGATGTTCTCTCTTCTTAAGATGGGATTCGACACCTAGTGTTTCAAGCCTCCCACTTTATTAGCAAAACACTGGCGAAAGTTTTAAGGTTATAAGATGGAGTAATATCTCTTACATGTGCACAACTGTTAAATTGTCATCGTGCATTCATTATTTTTTTGTTTCTAGTCATTACATTAAGTTATGGCAAAGCATGGATGTTTTATAAAATGATGCTTTCTTGGTTGGCCATTTGTTCTGACAGTCTGTGCATGTGTGTGTTTTTTTGATGACATTGATTTAGTTAGGGGGAGTGAGTTTTGAAATATTGCAGTATTTGTGTTTGTAGCAATTTTGCTTGGTGCATCAATCAACCTTGATGACATTTGGTACTTTCATCTAATGAGCCGTTTGCACGCCATTATATAATATATTTGTTTATGTTAGCTGTTGAGTTTCCATTGAAAATGAATTATTAAGTGGATATGCCTTGAATAAATGTCTTGGGGAATTCATTGAGTCTTCAGTGGCAATATATTTGTCATATAGCGTATAAGACTCTTTGTGGCTTGTTAGTGCACATGATAATTTTGTGGCAATAATATATTTGTTGTATAAGCATCTTGTATGAGACTCTGAGGCCTGTTTGTGTGCATGATAATTTTCTGATGATAAGTACCTGGATATGAGTCTGATGTGAAGTCGTTCCATCCTCTGCAACCTTCATAGCATGATTCCTATACATCCGGAATATTACTGTAACTGAAATTCATACAGCAGATCAAAAGCATGCCACATTTGCGCTCAGTGTACCCTGACCCAGTGTCATTTTATTTTGGACACCAATGCATGGCAAGTAAAAGGGGTACTGCTGAACCATGATCCTTTGCCCTATTCGTAATGTCAATAGTCAAGCGTGTCTGAGGTTCACTCAAGACTAGGACCTTCGTAAGTCTGTAATTTCATTTACTCTAGTGTGGGTGCTTGTTTATTGCCTCTGCTGCTGTCTATGATGCTGGTGTTGGAGGTAGAAAGAAGTTTCTAGCTAGGGCAAGGTGCAGCATTTTGATGATCACCTTGTTATGCCTGTACCAGCCTCAAGGATATAAAAATTACTACAGATTAAATTTGGTTTTTTCTCTATAAGGATTTCAAAACGGTGGAACTATTGAATCTGTGAACGGAAGTAAACATGATTCCAGTCATATGCAGAAGATTGCACTAAGCTTTCTGCATGATATCCTTTTCATGATATGATAATAATAACTCGGGCTTTCCTCGCTTAATGCTAGATGAGCGAGTTCCAAGTGACCTGAAGAAAAATCTCATGCAAGCAAGGCTCGATAAGAAGATGACCCAGGCACAGCTTGCTCAGGTACTTTGTGGAATCATTAGATTTCAAAACTTTAATAGTTGCATTCATAGTTGAGAAGTAGCTTGATCCTTGTTTGTCCACGTAATGAGATGAGGGTATGGTGTTTATTGCAGATGATCAATGAGAAGCCACAGGTGATCCAGGAGTATGAGTCGGGCAAGGCAATTCCCAACCAGCAGATCATTGGCAAGCTCGAGAGGGCCCTGGGAACGAAGTTGCGTGGCAAGAAATAGCTTTCGTTCGAGTTATGATGTGTCCCGGAGCAGCATAGGGAAGACAAGGCAAACTGTCTGCTTATTATTATCTATGTTCGGTATCTCAAGTCATGCGGACTGTCTCTGTTGGTAAAAGAGTGAATAACTGTGTTCTCAGACCTGTAATGCTTGCTGCTTGTCATATATGAGTATGTGACCTAGCTCAAAAAAATTTGCGATGAAGCTGTCAACTGATAACCTCATAACCAGCGTGGTCATGATGTTGCTCATTCCTGCAGTTCGGCACTGACCTGTGTCACTGGTAATATATATTTTGTCTGACACTTGTATATTTTAGCCTATTCAGCGACGTCAGTAAGCACATCAATGTTGATTAGCGCCACATATAGCAGCTATAAAACTCAAAAAACTGACCTTGTAATTTGAAGGGACTACGATCCGTGTATCAGTGCTAGGGTACTCTGTAATCCTATGTTGCCAATTACTTCGTTTTATGAAATTGAATTACTATTGACGTTGAAACAATGTACAGGAAATCAAATTTTATCACACGTAGGCTTATAAGCAATTTGTGAACTTTAGGAATTTGGTTGGAATGTGTGTATTGTCCTGAGATACTTACCCGTTCGGAATCCTAAATTGTTTTGTTTTTTTTCTTCGCCGATCTAAATCGTAAATTGTTTTGGTTTTTCTAATTCATAATAGCAGAGGCTAACCCACACATCGGCGAGTCGCTAGGGCTAATGGCGGAGCCAGGATTACGATTTTTTTTAGCTGGGCCAAATTCTATAGAGAAGCTAAGCACAAGAAAATATTTTTTAAAAAAAATGCCAAACTATATCAATCACCCAAAACCAATGTTTTCACTATAGGTGAATGCAATCGTTCAGAGTCGAAACTCAAATAATAGATGGCAATTATATTAACACACATTAGGTTATCACTCGTCATCTGCTAGTGGCACACCGCTGCATAGGTGAGATTTTCACAATTAGCTTAAACTATAAACTAGCTTTAATTCGTAAAAAACAGCCTGTAACAGTGTTTTCCTCTCATAACAAATCAATCCTACAAATAGTCAGTTTGTAGATGAGTGTAGTTTATTCAACAAATAGAGTGAGCTAACGAACTACGGCCGGTCCCAATGCTAGTTAGACCCTCACTCTCCTCGTGGACATCTCCTCTCCTCCCTCACCCTCCAGCGTAGCAATCTAATGATGGATACTAATTATGTACAATAAATATTATATCTCTTAATATATATTTAATCAAAGATGTTTTAAAAAGCGTAAATAACAGTTGTTCAGGGACAGGGGGAGTAGAGTGCACTATGTAGAACAGCAGCAGCCAGCAGGCAGTAGCTCCTTTCTCCTAGCCGAGCGGGGGCGCCTACTTGGGCCAAGGGGGGAAGCGAGAGATGACGACTGAAAGTGCATGTTGCACTTAAGCGTGATTTTGGATGACTTGATGATAATATTGATTAAAGATCTAATATGTTTACTAAGTGTGACAGGGAAAGGGTTATCTCACTATATACTTGAAATGAAGTGTAAAGCCAAAATGATGGATTGTTGTATGAAAATCATGTCACTCTAAGCCAAAATGATGGATTGTTGTATGAAAATCATGTCACAAGCACAAGACAAGAATGAGATTGATATTGATGAAAAGGCTATCATATACACAGTGTACTTAGAATGAAATGCAAAGCCCAAATGATGAAGTGTTGTATGAAAATCACGTCACAAGCACATGACAATAATGAGAATGATATTGATGAAAAAGGCTATCATATTATGGGATAATCATGGTTCATATATGTGTGCTAACAAAGGATTCAAAACAAAGTGTGGTTGAATGGCTTGAGATGGTGAAGATAGCAAGGAAAGAGTCTTTGAGGTACTAAGCAAGGGTGAAGGGCAAGCGACGGCTTGGAGGCCGAAGAACCTAGCTAGAGTGAAGAAGAAAGTACTTGCATTTAGTCAAAGGATCAATCAAGCTTGAAGATCGCATCTAGTGGAGAATCAACATTCCTAGCAAC